>JAJKFI010000227.1:256457-283321 GCA_029204185.1 Lerista edwardsae | reverse complement strand
AGATTCTTTATTTTCAATTCCAACTGTTCTTGTATCATATTTTTCTCTTTTTTCAACCTTGCTCCTTCTTTTATAAAGTGTCCCCTTAATACTGCTTTTAACGTATCCCATAATAATGCAGGGTCTGCCTGACCCTTATCATTTTCTTCATAAAAATTTTTTATTTCTTGTCTAATTTTTGGTATCATTTGTATATTAGCCATCACATTGGAACTTAATTTCCATATTCTATCTTTAATTCTATTAGTCCGATTAGAACAGACCAACTTTATAGGGGCATGATCTGATACATCTATTGGTTCAAAATCTACTTTTGTTAATTCTGAACTTAATGACTCAGAGATAACTATATGATCTATTCTTGAATAGGAAGAATATTTTTTTGAGTAAAAAGTATAATCCCTTCCTCTTGGGTTTAACATTCTCCATGAGTCCACTAATTTCTTTTTCTTTAACATTTTCTTGATTCTAATTCCATCTGTTGTTATTTTCCTTGTTTTAGATGAGGTATCCCTAATTCCATCTAATATACAATTTGTATCTCCTCCCAAAACTATTTCTCCTTGTGCAAATTGATCCAATTCTCGAAGTAATTGTTGCATAAAGGGAGCTTGCCCTTTATTAGGGCTGTAATATGAACCAATTGTTATTACTCTCTTCTCTATTTTCCCTTTCAAAATAATATATCTTCCCCCTGAATCTTTCAAACAATCTAAGATTTCAAAGTTAAAGTTTTTCTTTATTAATATAGCAACTCCTCTTGCCTTATTTGTCCCACCTGCACAATATTGTTCTCCAAAATATGAGTGTTTGATAACCTCCTGTTTTTGTCTCCTGCAGTGGGTTTCTTGTAGTAGTACTATATCTGCTCCCAAATTTTTAATAGTTCTCATTACTCTATAACGTTTTACTGGACTACCCAGTCCATTGACATTAAATGAAATTATATTTAAGTCCGGCATCTCTTGCTAAAATAACTCCTTTCCAACATCTTCTGCAGTTTTAATTTTAGATTGTCTATATATCTATATTGTCTATATATCATTTTACCCTTAATTCCTTCCCCCTTCCCACCTCTTCCCCCCTCTTCCCCCCCAACTCTCCTCCTCATACCCTGCAATTGGTAGTAGACCTCAAGTTCCCTTGAAGTCTCTTAGCTCACAATCGAGCTATCCGTGTGGGTGCCTTGAAGGGCCAAGATTCTCTTGTGGGAGATCTTCCCCCTCCAGCCCACCTATTAAGTTATTCACATTTATATTCTTTACTATGTACATTTAGAATAAAATGTCCAGTATAACATCCATTCCTTATTTTTTCACATTTCTTCCTTTAACAATATTCCAATGTGGTTTTCCTATAGTCTCTTTAGAACTCTCTGGTAGTTGAATCTTCTTTCTCTCAAAAAAGGCTTCTAGTTGAGACAGCTTTGTTACTACATTGGGAGTGCGTCCATCCCAGATAATCAACTTAAAAGGAAATCCCCAGGTGTATCCTATATTCTCATTTCTTAAAAGCTCTGTATATTTTTTCCAATTCTTTCTCTTTTGTATTGTTTCTGGTGCCAGATCTTGATAAATTTCAACTTGTTCCTCCTCATAAATCAAACTTTGCGTGTCTCCTAAAGCACTATAAACATCTGTTTTCATAGTATAAAAGGCAAATCTTACAATGATATCTCTTCGTCTTCCCTTAATCTCCTTTCCTCCAATTCTGTGTACTCGTTCCAGGTGCATTTCTGATATCTCGAGGTCAGGAATTAACTCTTTAATCCATTTTAAAATTATGGCTTTCAATTCCTGACTTTTCTCTCCCTCCTTGAATCCTCTAAGTCGTAAATTTTTACGACGGTTACGATTTTCTTAGTCTTCAAGTTTATCTTGTAATCGCCTTAATTCACTCCCAAGAGCAGAGATTTTCCGTTCTTGCTCCTGTGCTAATTCTATAGCTGAATTAGCAGTTTTTTCCACACCCTCAAGCTTATTTTTAATTTCAAGCAACATTGATTGTAACGGAGCGACCGCAACTTCCATATCTGATTGTAAGTCCTTTCTTAATTGGTGTAAAAAACCTTTCATATCGTTGTTTTTACCTTTATCTTGAGTGCTTCTACTACTCCCTTGTTTCTTGGCAGCCATTCCACCTTCAGCGTCTTCCATGGCGGATTCCTCCCCCGACGTTGATTCATCTGTAGTATTATTTTGCTGCTTCTCCGGTCCTTTCCAGGCAACAACCATAGGATTTTTTTGTATATTCTTTCTCGGTTTACCCATTTCTTGGCCTCTTTAGTATTTAGTATTATCAAATGTACATTTATTTTCTAATATAAGGTGGGCTGGAGCTTTCAATCACCCAGATGTCCCGCCCAGCGTTCCGGCAGCATAACACCGCTGGTCATGACCCTCAGATTGAGAAGAGTGGCAGACGCAGACAAGGTTCTTGCTACTTGCTACCCCTGGTGCTGGCTCCCCGCCCCTTGTGCATACACCCCCGTCCACACCTCACTCCATTTTGGACTGCTCTGAGCACAGGGTGTGTGTGTGAGAGAGAGCCTTTATGCCTGTGGTGCCTCAGGTAGGGAAGGCAAGCAGTAGCGGCAGCTCCATTGCTGCCCTGTCCCTGTGGCCACCTCAATCCTCCCCCCCCTGGCTAGGCCTGCCACTGGCTGAGGAACACTGTTCTATAAGGAGCCAGTATCTTGCAGCACTCTCAGCTCTCACATGCCGGAATAACTGATAAATACAGGGAATCTTTGTGTGCTCCCAGTGGGGTCAGGTGGGCCATTGTAAAATTCAGGAAGCTGAACTAATTAGGTCCATGCCCTGAACCAGCCAGGCTCTTATGCTTTATGTTCTTATGATAAGTTTTTATGTTCTTATGATCTGCAACTCTTTGCCACAGGAGGTGGTGATGGCATCTGGTCTAGATGCCTTTAAGAGGGGATTGGACGGATTTCTGGAAGAAAAGTCCATCATGGGCTATAGGCAATAATGGGCTGTAACCTCCTTACATTAGTAGTAGGCTACTTCAGAGGACTGGGTGCAAGGGCATAGCATCAGGAACCAAGCATCTTGTTATCTCATGCCTCCCTGGGGCACCTGGTGGGCCGCTGTGAGATACAGGAAGCTGGACTAGATGGGCCTTTGGCCTGATCCAGCAGGGCCCTTCTTCTGTTCTTATGTTCTTAACTGATCTAGGATTCAATATCAGCAGAGATCAATATTTGTAAACCATTGAATTATAGATGCAGGAGCTGAGCTGAAATGCTCACCCAAATTCTTCATCCTCTTTAAAGCAGAAATTGCAAAGGGGTAGTTTTATCAATCCTGGGATTACAAACAAAGCTTTTACAAACAATTATTACAATTACATAATAATTACAAGAATTTAATAATTACTAATAATTGTTAACGTTTAATATTTACATTCAATATTTAATATTAACATTCAATATCAATTATTTAATAATTATTAACAATTATTTAATAATTACAAACAAACAAACCCTCATTTATAAGTATCCCTCAGGTTACGTGCTTCCTTCCTTCACCTAGTTTCCTTCTGAAATGGGGAAGCAATAAGAACTCGCACCTCACTTTTAAACTGGGCTCACCTCAACTTGTACTTGAATGCATTGGCTTCCTTGGTTCTAGCGTCATGATCACCCAATCCAAACTAGACTAGCACAGGTGGTGGAACGGGCATTGCCCCAGCGCTGGCAGCCATAAAGTGCTTTGCGGCAGGACTAGCAGCTGGCGCACTGCCAGGAAGAACCAAGTCTTCCTGCATGCACCAGCCAATGTTGGAAGTTCTGCCTGAACAGGTAGGTCCAGAGCAGGGTGTGAAGTGGGACCAAGGGTGGGCGGGTAGGGGGGATGGAACAGGGAGGAGATGTGGTGAGGGTTGGGTGGGTAGATGGGGCCAAGGAGGAGGGCGTCCCAGAAGAATCCCCTCACTGCACTTTCAAGCAAGCCTATGCCCACTGTAGACTAACTAGCCTTCCTTTCCACGTCAAACAAACAGCACAAAACCCCACTGTACCCCACCACTTGTGTGAAGGGAATTGGCAGCAAGGTCCTCCTCCTTCATGTGCCTCAGATCAGCCACTCCTCAGTCCGGTTCTCCTCAGCCACTGTCGAGGGGCTGCCACACATTTGTCTCCAGCAGCCAACAGCAATCTGTCCCAGAATTCACCTGTGTCAAAACAGTCAGATAGATGATGCTTTGCTCCTCCTCCTCCTCCTCCTCCTCCTCCTCACTCTCTCTACACACCTGCCCTCTCTCCTCCACAATATTCCCTCCTGTCCTCTCCAACCCTCTCTTTCCACACTCCAAACTTCCTGCTCCTACAGCCACACCAGTCTGACAATCAAGCTCCCACCTTTATTCCCCGGGTCCTCATCACCTAAATAGATTGTAGATGTGAACTAGCTGCAAGCAAAGGTTTTCCTTCAACCATTCATAGGCATGCTATCAGTGCTAATGCTGAGATGCATACATTGTGGAAGTCTTTGTGGATGTCAAGGCCTGTATTTAGGTCCTGATCAGTCATTGAGGTAGTCACTTGGAAATGTGTCTCAGACAAGGCCCTGTGACTTTGTGGTTACTTCTTTTCATTTTGGTTCATTTGGTGTTTTGCACTGCTTTAAATGACAGATGTTAGGGTATAAGAAAGGCATTAGTTGATCCTAACTAACTTTCCAGCTCCGGGGTAAGGACAATGCAGCTCTGAAGTAAGGGAACAAACATGCCCCTTATATCGAAGAGGTCTCTGTGACCTTGGCACCAACTGCAGGATACAGCATATACTCCCTTGGCACAGCTGTGTCAGTGCTGGAAAGGTGGTTAGGATTGCACCCTGAATAAAATTAAACAGCTTTGCCTTCATATTATGGTTAGAAGTTGCCACGTTCCACATGCTCTGAGCGATGCCAACCTGGATACCACAAGAAAACTCGGGAGGGAGAACCATCTTGCTGCTATGACTGTCTGAAATGCCCTGAAGGGACCATGTCAAACCAGACAGGTAGGTGAATGCAGATAATCAGGTAATATATAGGGATATTTAATAAGTGCACGACTATTATTCTTTTTGGCATTCTTTTCCATTTTGAAGGAATATTCTATTTACTACTAGCTTTTATGTACCCGGCTTCGCCCGGGTGTTTATATGTCCCATCACTGACCCCCCCCCCCGGGGCCCCGGCCGTGCGGAGGGCCCTGTAAGAGTTTCCCTGTGGGAAACCTATTTGTGCCCGGGTGTTTATATGTCCCATCCCTGACCCCCCCCCACCCGCTCAGCAGCCATACAGATGGCCCTGTGTCGGTTTGCCTGCGGGAAACCTATTTGCGCCCTGGTGTTTATATGTCCCATCCCTGACCCCCCCACCCGCTCAGCAGCCATACAGATGGCCCTGTACAAGATTCCCTGAGGGAAACCTATTTCCTGCTGCTGTTTGGCTTCAACAGTAAAGAGTTCAGTCACTGCCTGAAGATTCCGCATGTCATTTGCATGTACTTTGCATCTCATCATGACATCATCAGAGCCTCGGAATGCAGTGGCTCAGCCCATAGCCACCCATAGAGAACCACAAATTCGCTTTTACCCATGCCCGTGGGGGCGTGATCCGTTCCAAACCCTCACAGCAACTGTCTCAGGGGGCCAAGGCACCCGCGTGCTGAGTTTGGCGCGAGTCAGTCCAGGCGTTGAGGAGCCTATGTAGAACATACATACACACATACATAAACTCTTCTTTATATATATAGATTAATGATGTATCTGAGCTTTGACATCTCTCACAGAATCAGTGAGTCATAAACTCTGACTTAAGAGTTGTGCACTACAACTAAGAACCCCTTTATCAGTCCCAGGCAGCCAACAAAAGACCATGTTCATCATGCCCTGGCTTACACCATTCATACCTATTGGTCTATGCATGACTATTATTAGTCCAATACTAACAGTACAACAGCAGTTCTGCCATTGAAAATGGAAATATGGTGGCTGCCAGGGGTCATTCCAGAACCACAGCTGCAAAAGATGGTGTTAGAGGCCTGTTGCCACTGCCAAATATGGACAGAAGTGCAGGTAGGACAGCAGGATATGTGGTCAATGGGAGGAAAGGGGAATGTCTGGGCAGGGAAGAAGGTGGTCAGATGTCAGAATAGAGGGGGAGAGTTTGATCCTGGAAAAAACTGGCATGTGCCATGTTCCTCTCCCCTTCTACAGCCTTCCTTTCCTCAGACCGGTAAAATGGCTGGTACTATTCCAAGGAGACCCATTGGAGCAATGTAGGCTTTCTCTGAGATAAATGTTCTCTTACCTTGATGAGACCTCCAGGACTGACCTGCCCTGAAGGATGAAATGATGCTTGGTTGGCATGGCTGCATTGGCAGGAGAGGTTTTAGTTAGGATTGGTTGCAGGTGAATTATGGGGTTCACTGACCGTCTACAACACTCTTCTCCTTTCAGATGCATCTCACTGTGGCAAGTGCCCTGCAGACAAGTATCCGAACAAGGAACAAACCCACTGCATCCCTAAAGGCATCACATTTCTAGCATACAATGAAATTTTAGGATTCTGTTTGGCATCCACTGCACTTGCATTCACTTTCCTCACAGCTTTTGTGCTCACCACTTTTATCAAGCATCGGGACACTCCCATCGTCCGAGCCAACAATCGAGATTTTACATACCTTCTGCTCATCTCCCTCTTGCTCTGCTTCCTTTGCTCCTTGCTGTTCATTGGACGCCCTCAGAAGACGACCTGCCTTCTTCGACAGGCTGCTTTTGGAAATGCCTTTTCTCTGGCTCTTTCCTGTGTCTTGGCCAAGACCATCACTGTGGTTCTGGCCTTCACTGCCACAAATCCAGGACAGCAATCCAGGAAATGGGTGGGGAAAAAACTGCCCATATCCATTATCCTGGTTTGTTCTGTTTTTCAAGCTGGCATCTGCAGCATTTGGCTCAGCATCTCTCCACCATTCCCAGACCTTGACCTGTTCTCCCAGGCTGGACAGATCGTAGTAATATGTAATGAGGGATCAGGCACCATGTTCTACCTTGTGGTGGGCTACATGGGCCTTCAAGCCATCATCAGCTTCACAGTGGCCTTCTTTGCCAGGAATCTGCCTGACACTTTCAACGAGGCCAAATTCATCACCTTCAGCATGCTGGTCTTCTGCAGTGTCTGGCTATCCTTTGTTCCAAGCTATTTGAGCACAAAAGGCAAATATGTGGTGGCTGTGGAGATCTTCTCCATTTTGGCCTCCAGTGCAGGACTACTTTGTATTTTTGCTCCTAAAGTACACATCATCTTGCTGAGACCAGAAATGAACACCAGAGACCAGTTTTTTAAGAAAAAAAATATATATCAAGTAAAATAGGCTGGTGTCGTATTTCATAATGTTAGCAAGGCTTTCTTGAAAACAAACTGTGTAAAAGGCAAAAAAAAAAGTGAATATTTTGAGATCACCTCTGCATTCCCTGTATGTTATAACGTGTACTAGTTGCAGAGATGTTCTTGTAAAATGTTTCTTTGGATTTACTGCCATAAAGCGTTATGTAAGGGTGACGAGACAGCAAAACTGAGGTAACATAGTTTCTGTTTCTATCTTTGCTGCAGCTGTTCTACAAAAGAGAAAGCTTCAGAGAGAGACACATATTTAGAAACTATGATTATCACTTCTAAGTATTTGAATTTTTAAGAAATACAGTGACGGAGGGCACTATCTTAGCCAAATTTCCAGCACTGGGGTAAGGTCAGTGCAGCTCCAAGTTAACAGAGCAAACTACCTTGAGAGGGCCTCTGTGGCTGCCCCCCCCCCACTGCAGAATGCAGCACAGGCCCCATTGGCACAGTTACGTCAGTGCTGGAAAGTGGGTTCAGTACCACAAATCACTCAAGATGATGGCCATGGCATTGCCCCTGTTCCTGCATCAGGTCCTCAGCCAAGCCTCAAAGGGACTCTGTGAAGCATCAACTCACACATAAAACATGATAATTTTGAATCAGAAGATTGTGCTGTTAGTGCAGCTTCCTCTGGACAGATCCAGTTTTATCTTTTGCATACCCAGTGCTGGGAGATCTTAATAAGGACATAAGAAAAGCCTTGCTGGATCAGGCCAAGGGGCCATCTAGTCCAGCTTCCTGTATCTCACAGTGGCCCACCAGATGCCTCAGGGAGCACATACTATAACCAGATAATTGTATCTCACTGCCACTCCCCTGCATCTGGCATTCTGAGGTAGCTATTTACCCTTGCACCACCCCCAAGGAAGACACAAGACTGCTAACTTTATTAGCACAAGTGACCAGTTTTTAAGTCATGAAACCTAATGAATACCTAGTCCTCCCTTGCCAGTCTAGGGTAACAAAACAAAAACAAACAAAAAAACTGCCACCCATGGCCAATTTGGATAACAGAAAAAATTCCTAACTGGCCCTCATGATAAGCAACCAGCTAATCCCAGACTGGACATACTCGTCATAGCTTGTAACCTGTGATGGACTCTCCCTCCATAAATCTGTCCAATTCCCTTTTAAAGGCATCCAGGCCAGACACTATCACCACATCTTGTGGCAAGGAGTTCCACATCTTGCCACATCTTGTGGCAAGGAGTTCTTGTGGCAAGGAGACTAATTACACTAGACATATTACAACACCAGAACCAGGGGCCATTCACTAAAAAAATTACTGTTGAGGGAGTTAGAACGGATAAAAGGAAATACTTTTTTACCCAGCAGGTAATTAAAACTCTTTGCCACAGGAGGTGGTGCTGGCATCTGGCCTAGGTGCCTTTAAAGGGGGATTGGACAGATTTATGGAGGAAAAGTCCATTGTGGGATATAGGCCATAATGGGTTGTGCAACCTACTTAAGTTAGTAGTAGGCTACTCCAGAATGCCAGGTGCAAGGGAGTGGCAACAGGATGCAAGCATCTTGTTGTCTCATGAACTCCCTGAGGTACCTGGTGGGCCACTGCGAGATACAGGAAGCTGGACTAGATGGGCCTTTGGCTTGATCTAGCAGGGGTCTTCTTAGGTTCTTATAAAATTATGGGCACTTAGAGAATCAGAAATTCAGCTGTCGTAAATGAGCATAGACATTAATACAGTGGCACTAATTTACACTTCCTAGGTTGTGGTTTCAAGTCTCACATAGTGAATCCCACAAGATCTCATTTAAATGTTCCAATTAGACACACATTTTTTTTCTTTCGTTTAATCCGTCTCTGAGAAACACAGAAGTCAGGGTATCTCATTTGCCATGGGCCAAATCTCGTGCTGGTGTAAGTCACCAACTTGGGAGAAGTGGAATTGGCTCCACTTTTAACAAGCCCCTGGGTGACTCATAGAAATTCAACTTTGGTTCAGTTTGCTAATACACCTTTTTAAAATAAAGCCCAGTGGGACCTATTAAATCCATAAGCTTAGTGAGAGGTGGGTGTGATTCTGATTAAAAATTAAATTAAAACATGGTTGCCAATTAAAGAACGGTGTTCAATGGGAATTTTTTTAATCCTATTGTCAAGGTTGGATGTAACATTGATGATGGATACAGCTACAGCCCTCGTGTGCTCCCTGAGGCAGCCGGTGGGCCACTGTGAGATACAGGAAGCTGGACTAGATGGGCCTTTGGCCTGATCCAGTAGGGCTCTTCTTATGTTCTTATTTAAGCCCTCCGCCCCAGAGGCGTCATGCCCACATGGCATGGGCACCAGCGAGGGAGCTGGATGCGCTGCAGACCTGGGTCCCCCTGCCCGCCCTTGCCTCCTTTATGCTCCAAAATGGAGCAATTCTGGAAGCAGGGGCATGACGAGACTGTACGGGAGGTGGGCATGGTGACACCTTTTTTCACTGCCCCGCCCCAGGTATAATCAGAGCCTGTACCGGCTCTGCCCTGCCCCCATTGATGCACCAGGTGACTGCTGTATCCTATGGGGGGGCAATTGAAGAGGTCTCCTCTGGGTAAGAGAACAGAGCCAGCCTTAAGCCAAAGTGACCAAAGTTGTCACATTGGGCTCCATACCAGTGTTGTCACATTGGTCCCCATATCGCCTGCTGCTGCAGGGATCCCTCTGAACTGTAAGTCAGTGGGCCAAGCAGAGCATCTTTACCTTGGTCCCTCCCACCTACCCTAGCCTGTGAACTGCCCAAATTGGGCCGCCTGGAGGAAGTTGGTGGTGGCGTTATCATGCCAACTATTTTCAGGTGCGACATGTGGCACCACATGTGCTTTTCTTGGTGAGTGGACGACCCGCGGGGAGGGTGGGGGGCCTCACAGGAATGCCCCACATTGGTCCCCACTGCTCCTAAAGCCAACCCTGTAAGAGAACATTTGTTCCCTTACCCAGGATAAGGCTCTGCGACAGGGAATGGTCTATTTGGACCTGTACATGTTACTAGCAAATTCCCCAATTTTCTTCACATATACATATGCCAACCTATTATGATGAACTATTTCACCATTTCATGCGCACAAAAATGAACACCAGAACACTGCCTTTCTAGCCATAGGCTAAGTTTCTGAAGATCTCTGGTCACCTTCTCACTGTTCTGATCCTTCCAATCACACCCTGGAAGGAAGAAGATAATCTAACTTATGTGAATGCCTGACTGTATTGTCCTCATTAAATGTAACCTCCATTGTTTACCTCCTGTTGGTATCTCCCCGCCCAATCGATTGCCATCTCTGCATTCTACCCGTTATACTGTAAAACATCTGCACTTTGTGCCAGAATGTATGTGAATATTTGCATTTTAGCTTCTCCCAATAGCAATATCTCCTATCCTTCAAACTGTGGGCCAGGAACAGGCATATTAGCCCCTTTTCAAAAGACATTCAACCACCAAGTCACACATCAGCATATTAAAACAGGGTCCTACACACCCCATTCTTTCCTTTAACTAGTGCAAGGTTCTAGTCCTCTAACAAGAGTGAAGACAGCAATGTGATCCCCAGCATCATGCCACTGCTGGGGGAAACAGGGCTTCAATCTACTTATTGATTGAAGCACTGGCCTCCTGGGGATGAGGAGGCCAAACTTTGTAATGTTGATGCATCGTAGTGCAACCTACTTCTGGTTTTTGATTGCAAAACTGGAAGTGGGCCATGATAGTTATTTTTCAACATTACAAGTCGTAGGCTTCCACAGGGCTTCCCACACCCCCAGGAGCTTTGTGGGGTTTACTGCAACTTAGGGCGCAATCCTAACCTGGAGTTAGGCCAGCACGGATAGGTCAGCAAAGTTTGGCTGGCACAAGGGACACTAAAGTGCTTTTGGACCTCTCGGAGTCAGAGAGGCCAGTACACAGATATGTGCCATCCTCCCTAACTCTGAAGGGGGCCCAACATGCTTTACCGTGTCCCTTGTGCTGGCCAGACTTTGCTGGTCGAACTGTACCGGCCTAACTCCAGGTTAGGATTATGCCCTTAGTCAGTCAATCAATAATTCACTAGTATTTATTCACCTTTTCAACACCAAGTTCACAAAGCGGTTTACAGGCAATAATAACATTAAAGTTAAATAGCTCCCTGTCCCAAAAGGGCTCACAATCTAAAAAAAATGGAGAACACCAACAGCAACAGTCACGAGAAAGACACTGTGCTGGGGTGAAGCGGGACAATTGCTCTCCCCCTGCTAAATATAAGAGGACACCACTTGAAAAAACTCCCTCTTGCCCAGTTAGCAGGGGTTAGTGATGGTGGAAGCAATGAGGCTATTCTCTCTCTCTCTCTCTCTCTCTCTCTCTCTCTCTCTCTCTCTCTCTCTCTCTCTCTCTCTCTCTCTCTCTCTGTGTGTGTGTGTGTGTGTGTTTTCTTATTTCATGCAGTGTTGAAGGCACCAACATTCTTCCAAGTGTCTTTCTATTACAGCCTGACTATTTTCCCCAAGGCTAGTGTTCTGGGAAAGGATGCTACAACAATACAAACCATGTTTTGGCGTGAAGACAATGAATCCCTGTACATTCTCAAGGAATGTAGAAGCTGGGAGAGGTACTGACTTCAGGCCAAAAAAGCAGGTTCTTTCCCCAGAGATGGAATCAATGCAATTGTTTAGTCCCCTGTAATTATCAAAGGGACTGCAATCAATTCTGCCGCTTGCTATGTCCCCCATGGCGTTCCAATGGTCAATAACACAGTGAAGGATGGCATAAATACACCCCTTACTATCTGGGGATTGGGGACTAAGAAGGCTCCGTTAGACTGATTTTTATTACTTTGCATTTTATATACTTGACTTCATCAAGCCTATCAGCCAATGGAGCTACCATATGAGACAGTCTGTCGCAATCAGGGAGCTTCTAAGGACATTGCAATAGATGCAAATAGAGTTCAGAGAGCAGGTTGGCACTCAAGATGGTGACATTCGTCCTGCTCGTCATGGTGCTGTTGCCGCATGCAGTTTGTAACTCCCAGACAGCTAATTGTGGGATGTCAGGTCCCCAGCTTGTTCACCACAACTATTATCAGCCGGGAGATCTGATCATCGGAGCCATTGTCTTTCAGAACATGTTCCTTATGAATGCAAGTACTACCTACCAAAATCCTCCTCAGCCTCAACTTAGCAGGTTGGAATAAAGAGTCCCTCCCTATAATAGATTTCTATCCAGATTATACTATTTTGCACACCAATCATACTGGACTGTAGTTGCACCTATAGTAATCTCTATGCTGGAACCTAAACCTGTTTCCAGTCCCGCATCTCCATTCCCATCTGCTAGCAATTTACAAAATAGAAGCATGAATCTTTGCAACCGGGACCACCACAATGTAATTACACTTTGAACACTCTAATCTGATTGTCATGGGAGAAGTAGAATGCAGAAACTGTACACGGATCTCTTGTTTTCATTTAATAGAATAAGTCAAAGCCTCCCAGGGGAAGCTGAGAAGATGGGGAGCGTAATCCTAACCTGGAGTTAGGCCGGCACAGTTAGGGAAGCAAAGTTTGGCCAGCACCCTGTATATCTGGACCACTCTCAGAGTCAGAAAGGCGGGCACACAGACTCCCTGTCAGGCCTGGCTCAGGAGTCCAGATTTAAAAGGGAAATAGCGCCTGGAAAACTTCCCAATTTTCTTCATACTCCCTGACTCCAAGAGTGGTCCCAACATGCTTTATGGTTGCCCTGGTGCCAGCCAAACTTGGCTGGCCTAACTGTGCTGGCCTAACTTTAGGTTAAGATTGCACTCTGGGTAGGCCCACATCAGTGGGGAAAAAAACAATGGAGGCTTCAAAAAACAAGCCTCTTTTTTTCTAAACAAAAATATTTGGAATGCATTATGGCTGTGAAGTGATTTATTTTGTGTTATACAGTAAGAGAAAAACTCCCCCCTTCCATTCAGGATGTTACCATGCTCCACAAACTAAACTACTCTATTCCCCTGTCATTAAAAAATGGAGGAGAAAACAACTCGATTTATTCCAAAACTGGCAACAATTAAAATCAACCTCGATTGCACCATGAAGGACATTGTCCATCCACTCTGTGCGTTGCTCATGTTTCCGTACTATGCTGGCATAGAATAATATTTTCCTAAGGATGGGGAAAATGGGCACATAGCCTAATCTGCTTTCTTAGTTTTGCGATCTCAAAATATTGAAGCTCTAGATCTGGTGTCACATATTCTTTAGGTTGATATGGTCTGTGCATTAGTATATAGTTATCCTACTTTTATGTAACCCATCCTAATTTACAGATTGCTTTAGAAAGCATAGTATATATGTTCATAATAATAAACACTGCATTCGTGGTATAGTGGCAATAATTTCAAAAAGTGCAGAATATGCTTATGATCCAAAATGCAATTCTTTTTGTAGTGCGTTTATTCAAGAGTACCAGCATGTCTTGGCTTTGGAATTTGCTGTAAAGGAGATCAACGAAAATCAACGGTTGTTGCCCAATCTTACACTGGGATTCAGCATCTATGACAGCTATTTGCATGCAAAAGAAACCTACCAGGCCATATTGCGACTTATTTCTCCGAAGGACAGATTTCTACCCAACTACAAATGTGACAACAAGGGCGATCTGATGGCCATCATTGAAGAACTAACTTCTGACATCTCCCACCCAATCGTAGATGTTTTGTGTCTCTACAAGATTTTGCAGGTAGACTGTGTGTGCAGGTGAACAATAATGTGCAATTTGCATAAGCATTTTAATTTGTAATAGTTTGAAGATCTATGAGTAGGGATGTGTTTTTTTGGCAATATTTTTTCCAAAATGTCTTGATTAAAATAGCCAATTGTGGTGTTGCATGTTTTTATTTTACATTCTCATTCCAAGTTCTCATTTTGATTAATTTTAAATGCTTTAAAAGTGTACTAGGTCAATGATATAGGTGACATAGTGTCAGCAGATGCAGCCATGGTATTATTTCTAATTGGAAAAGCAATCTATTTTAATTTCTGGAAAATATCTTAAAACACCAAAATGCAGTGTTTTGTGTTTTTATTCAGATATTTTAACAGCCAAAAAGTGGTTGTAAAACACACACACACACACGCCACCACTGTGCATGGTTGCCAAAAACATCATTGTTGGTTTGGTATGACACCATGTACTCTGATATATGCAAAGGAAGGAAGGAAGGAAGGAAGGAAGGAAGGAAGAGACTGTATTTATTTGCCAAGGATGCTTGAATTGATATTTTTGGGATGCTGAATCCAAAAACAGCATTGCCTTTGCCCAATCAGCTCTAGTTTGGGGGGTACGGCATTTCCTCATTGATGAATGGTTCAAGCAGCTTCCTCATGAGGAAACCATGGCACAGGCTTCCTCACAGGGAAGCTGCTTGGAACAGTTAGTATACTGTACCCCCAAAATGAGAGCCAATTGGGCAAAAGGTTGCCTTTTTTTTTAATTCAGCACCCCAAACATATCCAAGAACAGGTCTAACATTTAAGACAACAAAATGTGTGTTGGCCTAGGAATGTGATGGCAAAAGGAAAGAAAGAAGAAATGGGGTGGGGGAACAGTTGATGCCTTAGAGCACTGATTAATGGTCCATGAGACCCTGAGAAATTGTTTTCAAGGTCTTAGGGGAAAAACACATGCATTTGATCACTACCAGCATCTCACCAAGAGAGAATGCTCCCATGGTGGAGAACAGGCCACCCACAGCTGCAGCCAGCAACCAACACAGCAACCCACAAATAGATAAATAATAAATTTAATATGTTGTAATTATAACAATTGTATTTTTGTGTGCAGAGGATGGGGGGATGCATGTGGGCCATGAAAATTCCGATTTTCGCCTTGGTGGTCTGTGGGCTCCTAAAGTTTGGGAACCACTGCTTGAGAGCATAGCTGAAACTCAACTCAATTCATAGTTGAATCATATTTTCAGATATGATCTGGGGATAATCATTACGCTATATTAGCATGCAGGGATAGCACACACAGTCTTAAAATACCAAATACCAAAATACAATTGCTTTTGCTCTCACTCCTCCTCTCCTGCTGATCGCCTTCTTCGTACACTAAACCAACATATCTCATTTTGAAAAATCTTTCTACTACCCTCCATCTCTATTTAGCTGCTGTATGGTTCTGCTGCAGTTTTAACAGATCAGAACCAATCACGTTTGGTCTATCAGGGGGAACCAAATGGAGTCCATCAGTACAGGGGGATTCTCCAATTACTTCTGCATTTCAAGTGGATGTGGATTGGATTCATCGCTACAGATGAGATGAATCTACAATGGTTCAAGAAGGCCATGTTCCAGGAATTTTCCAGCAAAGGCATCTGTTTTGCGTTCCTGGATTCATTCAGCAATTTAATTATCAAGAAGGAAGAAACAGCCATTATATTTTACAATAAAATAATGAACCACAAAGTCAATGTCTTGGTCTTCTATGGAGACATCCGTTCCATGCTGACATTGAGATGGCTGTTACATACAGGAAGAAAAGGCACAAAGCATACGCCAAGAGGTAAAGTCTGGATTCTGACAACACAAATGGAGTTAAGATATTCTGCCAGCCACCATGATTGGGATATTCAAGATTTTCATGGCTCTTTATCATTTGCAACTCACTCCAATGAGCTTCGAGGATTCCAACCATTTCTTCAGAGCAGAAACCTTTCCAGCAATAAAGAAGATGGTTTTCTCAAGGATTTCTGGGAAAATGCATTTTGGTGCACATTCTCAAGTTCTTCTCTGGGTAACAAAGAAAAACCTATTTGTACTGGTGAGGAGAGGCTGGAGAGCCTTCCAGAGTATATCTTCCCACTGAACACAACAGCCCAAAGCTACACCATCTACAATGCGGTCTATGCTGTGGCTCATGCTCTCCATGCCATGTATGTGTCCAAATCCACAAACAGGGCAAAGCTGGAGGGAGAGACATGGAAACTTCAGAAACAGCAGCCATGGCAGGTAATATCTAAGCTGGTGGCACATCCATGCGTTTCCTGCAGCAGTGTGAGGGCTACCACATGTTCCTTGCTAGTGAATCTGGTGGTGGTGGCAGGGACAGGAGCATTTCTGACCAGCTTTCTGTGACCCACCTGATCTGCTCACAACCCACAGTTTGAATAATGTGGGAATAATGTGCCTTAGGGGAAGATTCAAGTCCGCATTGTCCAGCTGGATCTTTTTGTTCAAATGTTTTTTTTTCCCCTTTTGTTTTTAATGTAGCTTCACCACTTCCTGAAAAGGGTGTCCTTTAACAACAGTGCTGGCGACCAGATTTCCTTTGACCCAAATCGGGAATTGGATGTTGAATTTGACATTATCAATTGGGTCACCTTCCCAAACCAAAGCTTTGTTAAAGTCCAAGTGGGCAGGCTGGCTCCCTGGGCTCCTCCAGATGAAGCCGTCAGCATTAACAAGGATGCCATTGTATGGCACAGCTGGTTCAACCAGGTAGGATAGACATATGTTTCCCTCCATATCACAGAGAGACTGTTTTCATCACAAAAGTCGTATTTGCTTTTTTTTTTGAAAGTATCTATGTAATCTTCCATGTAATCCTTAAACTTTCATGTCAGCTGGTGTCTTACTCAGGACCCTTGCCATAACTGGAATGGAGCATCAGAGGCACATGACTGCCCCCAGAGTCCGCCCTAGTTATGGATGAGGCACGCACTACAGCTGCTTTGCGTGTCCCATGCCTTCTCCAGAGGAGATGGAATGGGGGGGTGCGAAGCGTCCGCAGTGTGCGTCCCCTCCTTCCTGGATAACTCGGAAGTGATCTCACAATGTCATGCGACATTGTGACTCCTGGGTCCGGAGAAGTCCATTACAGCATTGGTCAGGACGTATTCATCGGGCAGCCCAATCCTAACCTGCATTGTAGCCGGCAGGGAGGCAGCTGCATCTCACCTTGGGGCAAGGGGTAAGCCCCAGCTAGCCCTACGGGGTTACTCAAATCTGCGCCCACAAAATTGCAGGTCCAAGTCACCAGAGGGGGCCTTTTGGATATGGCCATGCCAATGTCTGCCCCTCCAGGCTGGCCCAAGCCATTTAGTCCTGAAGAGCAGTAATTTGATCCACCCTCTCTCTGCCCTGTTGGGCCTCCCACCCACCTCCGGCAAGGGCTTGCACTGGTGGAATTAAGCCAGCACACATGACAGGCTCTGCGGCATTCGTGGGCCGGCACTGCTGCCCGTGCCAGCCCAGCACCCAAATCCATGGCACAGACATGCCTTATGGCATGTTTGCAACAGCGCTGGTCCAGCGCTAGAGCACTGCACCCACACAACACTGGCTTAGGATTGCACTCTCAGTGCAATTGCCATCTTGCCTTCTACTTTCAACATGCACATACACGAGTCAGTAAGGGGCAAACCAGGCTTAGAAGTTCAGCGGCATTTTATTGCAGATCAGTTTGCATCTTCAAGAGGTCTGGTTCATTGTTCTGAGGATTAACATTCTCTTTCACTGGGGAATCAGGCACAGCCCCTTTCTGTGTGTAATGACATCTGCCGTCCTGGATATAGAAAAGAAAACAAGGAAGGGGAGCTATCCTGTTGCTATCATTGCATCAAATGCCCAAAAGGAAAGATATCTGACCAGAAAGGTGAGTGTTGTAGGGGGTATAGAGTTCTTGGACAGATATATTTGCCCCTTCCCTACCAAACATGCCCCCGGTAGACCCCAATCTCCTACCCTCTGTCCACCCACTGCCCACTCCTTCTGCCAACATACCTCCTATGGCATTGGCAGGATTGACCCCCTTCATCCAGCAATGAGAAGGCACCGCATAAAGCAACAGATTCTGAGTGGTAGAAGGGCATGGCAGATTCACTCCAAGTCTGCCACAGTTGCCTCCCTCCTTTCCCCGAGTCAGGAATGATTTGCCTAACAGCTTAGTGAACAAAACAGTTTCAAAAACATGGCTGTTCTGTTTTCAAAAGGTAGATGAAAAATGTTTGAAATTTTCCCCTAGGCATAAAGAAATGCAATGAATTAAGAAATGAAAATGAATAATAACAACAAAAATGAAAAGAATTAATTTTTAAAAATATAAATAGCCATATATTTTGTTTTTAGGTACAGGGGTCCCCTGGTAATCACAGGGGTGTGTTTCTGTCCCTCCCACCACAGATACTGAAAAACACAGATAAGGGGGAACCTGATCTCTGCACATACCCCCCAGAGCCCTTGCGCCCATTACCTTCTTGCTGACACTTGGATGAAGTTGTTGGCATTTGCTTTTACAGGAAGCTATAAGCACAATGCTTCCTGCTTCCTGTTAATGTTCTCTTAGTCATCCCTCCAGCATGCAAGCTTCCTGTTTGCTTGTCTGTCTGTAAGTGTTGTGCTCATAGCCTCCGGTAAAGCCAGATGCATAGCTACTCAAAAGTAAGTCCCATAATAGTCAACCAACGTGGCTTTCTCCCCAGTAAGTGTGGATAGGATTGCAGCTTTAATTGGGCGCTCAGAGAAAACAGTGGCTAGCCATATCTTAAGTGGCAGAACATCCTATACGCTGGAGATTGTCATAGCATACTTTCTCATATATCAGTATCGGCCAAGCTTCTGATGGCAACGGAACAGGCATGAGAGTCTCCTCAGAGGATAACAGGGGATGGAATATTTCATATGAAGGTGTTTGCCCCCATGGTATCATGCCCCCAAGCCATTTAGTGCTGAAGAGCAGTAATTTGCACTTTGCATCATGCTCAGAAACAATCAATGCAGCTGATGTGCCTTGATTAAAAACAAACAAAAACCTTCAGAAGTTCACAGTGGCATTTGTACCAATTGCCATTTCTATTAAGGTCTTCCAGAATGGCCCCTCACAGAACCTCTTGTATTTATTACATAAACACTGATTTGCTACAATTTCCCTGACTTCAGTCATCATGGCAATGTGAAATTTGCACAACAATGTGAAATGAGTTGGCAATTTCTCAGAGGCTCATGTCGGGAGACTGCATGAGTAGATTACGCGAGAGATGGACAGTATACGATGGACATTTCTTGCAACCGAGTCCTATCCTGCTGCTGCATTGCTAGAATGCATGTTCCGGCTACTCAGCTTGCTTTATGGCTGTTTCTGCCCATGGCGATGGCCATGGGCTGGTGGTTCTTTGGATCAGAGGAAGGAACAAGTCTAGTCCAAGACTGAGTGGGGTAAGACTCTTTATTCAATCACACAGAAAAATAAGAGAAAATTTACACGGTACTGACAGGGTGGTGTGAAGGTGTCGAGGTTCAGGGGCTACTGCCAAATTAGTGCAAGGCTATATGAGGAAGTGCTGAGTTCATCGGTGCTTAATTGGCTGGAATTCAACAAATGATGGAGGAGTAGGGCTGTTGCGGGGATGATCGGGCTACAAACAGGTGGGAAACGAGGATGTTCCCATGGCCAGGGAGAGTGGGCCTTTGCCACAGGTGATAGCAATAAGGACTGGAGAATGGCCTTGTCCAACCTATGCTGGCCAGGGCCCTTGGTTTGTGGTCATGTCCCTGCTGCCTCCCACAGCAACAGAGCCGGCAAGGGCTGTGGGTTGCTGGGAGGTAGGCAGCCTGTTTCTGGGCCCTGCACAATGGCTATCACAAAATCTGACATATAGAGCTAAGTCTGGCCTCAAGGGCGTATGGTGAGCAGCAGCTACTTGGTGACTGTGGCCATTATTCGTGTCAATCATAAGTTGGCCAGGGAGGTGAGAAGTGGGTTGCTGGTGGTAGGACATTGCAGGGACAGGAATAGAGTAGGGGCCTGGTCAGGGATGGGGCATGCTGAAAGTGAGAAGGGGGGCATTTACTGGTGATAGAGCCTCCACTGATCTCCTGTTCCCCCTTTTCTAGCCATCTCCCTCGGTCCATTTGGAGTTGTGCCAGCCAAACAGTTGATGCAGGTCTAAATAGACCCTCTCAGGGCAGCAGAGGCTTGTCCAGGGACAAGGAAACAAATATTTCCTTAACTTGAGGAGGTCTCCGAGACTTGAAACCAACCCCATGTGGTGCAGTGCATGCCCTGCTGGTACAACCAATTCAGTGCTGGGAAGGATAGGTCAGACTAGGTGGCCAGCAAAGCCTGTGGGCGCAATTCTAAACTGAGTTAGGCTGGCATAAGCTAAGCCAGCAAAGTTTGGCCAGCACAAGGGACACCATAAAGTATGTTGGACCACTCTTGGAGTCAGAGAGGCCAGCACACAGACATGAACCATCCTCCCTGACTCTGACAGTAGTCCAAAAATGTTTTATGGTGGCCCTTGTACTGGCCAAACTTTGCTGGCTTAGTTTATGCCAGCCTAATTCCAGTTTAGGGTTGCGCTCGTCATTAGCCCTAATGTGGGGGCACCAAGCAGAATCCCCGTGTCAGCTATTTAGTAGGCACAGATCTGAGGAGCACATATATGGTAAGGGAGTGAACGCTCCCTTGCTGCGGGAAGGCTCCAGCCTCTCCTATATTGCACTGGATATGGCATTGGCTGGCAGTATAGGATTGCACCCTGAGTGTTCCCTTGGTGATCAGAGTGCTTTAGCACAGGTGTAGTATCAGATGGAGGCTTACTGACTATAAGCTACACGCAGACATGTCATGTAGCGGGTATGCGGGGGTATGCCAGTACCCGTTCCTAGGATTACGGCTGGCCCCGCCCATTCGCCCGCCCACTCGTCAACTCCGTCGGCGCTCCACTCCGCCCCCTGCAATGTATGAATTGCCTGCACATTTGAGTTGCCTGCACATTCTCAGAGCCAGGCAGGCAGGCAGCGGAGCGAGGGAGACCGATGGCAGCAGCAGCGTGAGCAGGTAGGCTGCCTGGGGTTCCCTCCCAAGGAGGCGCGGCAGTTTCTAGGGGCGGTTCCTGGGTTCCGGCTATGACCTCACTTCCAGTGGGCGGGCCCCGACACAAGTGCCAAACAAAAGTGAGTACCTGTTGCTAAATCATTTAGATGTCATTACTGGCTACACTCCCTCCCCACTTCCTCCCAAAGCAAGTCTTGAAACAGGATACAATGTGGCGCATTTGTGTATTGGTTCCCTGACTCTTCTTTTTCAGACATGGCTGATTGTTTCACATGCGCTAGAGATCAGTATCCAAACAAGGACCAGACTTCCTGCTTTCCCAAACTTGTCTCCTTCCTGTCTTATGAAGACCCTCTGGGTATCAGTTTAGCCATTTGTGCTCTTTCATTTGCGTTGATCACAGCTCTGGTCCTAAGATTATTTATGAAGCACCACAACAGTCCCATAGTCAAAGTCAATAACCAGAGCCTCACTTATACACTTTTGATTTCAATCTTGCTATGCTTCCTTTGTCCGTTGCTAAATATTGGCCAGCCTGAAAGGGTGATGTGTATCTTCCACAATGTCTTTAGCATTTAGAATGACAATTCTTTCTGTTCTGGCAAAAACAGTGACAGTGTTGATAGCATTCACAGCCACACAGCCAGGGTCCACCATGAAGAAATGGATGGGGAAAAGACTGGCCATCTCCTTTATTCTTCCTTGCATTATGATTGAAGCATTCCTTTGTTGTGTGCGGATAGCAACCACTCCCCCATTCCCCAAGGCTGACTTGCATTCAAGTAATGAAGAAATCATTTTAGTATGTGATGAATCACCATCAATCACGTCATTCAGTGAAATGATCTACTTGGGGTTTCTTACCATTGTCAGCTTCATTGTGGCTTTCTTTGCTCGGAAACTGCCAGATGCTTTCAATGAAGCCAAATTCATCACTTTCAGCATGGTTGTGGTTTTCTCTATTTGGTTGGCCTATCTTCCAACCTTCTTAACCACCAAGGGAAAAATCAGAGTAGCCATGGAAATCTTCTCTGTCTTAGCCTCCAGTGCTGCATTGCTGGGCTTTATGTTTTTCCCCAAATGCTACATTATTTTGTGGAGGCCGCAGCTGAACAGCACTGAGCAAGTAAGAAACTGGAAACGGTGAAAAAAGAAGTTGCCCATTATAGTTATTTCCTTTTTCGACTCCATCAACAACCATCGGAAGCTTTTGCAGCATTAAGCGGACATCTGTTTTCTGTATATCTCTTCATTTAAAAGCGTTTTTACCCTGCCTTTCCAAGCCTTGAAGGCTGGTGGCTTACAAAAAAAGAAAAATGAAGCAAAATACAAAAACAAGAGTGTTCATCAAGAATAACAAAAATACAAGAGATGGTATAATAAATGGCCAACATTTTCAAAAACCAGAGATACGAAACAAGAATTAAAACCGCAGCACAATAAGAACATAAGAAGAGCCATGCTGGATCAGGCCAAGGGCCCATCTAGTCCAGCTTCCTGAATCTCACAGCGGCCCACCCCAGGTGCCCCAGGGAGGCAGGAGACAACAAGATGCTTGCATCCTGTTGCCACTCCCTTACACCCGGTACCTGTAGCCCACCACCTTTGTAAGGAGGTTGCACAATCCATCATTGCCTATAGCCCACAATGGATCTTTCCTCCAGAAATCGGTCTAATCCTCTCTTAAAGACATCAAGACCAGACGCCATCACCACCTCCTGTGGCAAGGAGTTCCACAGATTAACTACCCGCTGGGTAAAAAAGTACTTCCTTTTATCTGTTTTAACTCTCCCAATCCTCAGTTTTAGTGGATGCCCCCTGGTTCTGGTGTTGTGAGAGAGGGAAAAGAACATCCCTCTATCAACTCTATCCCTTCCGTGCATAATTTTGTATGTCTCAATCATGTCCCCCCTCAGGCGCCTTTTTTCTAGACTGAAGAGCCCCAAACGCTGCAGTCTTTCTTCATAAGGGAGGTGCCCCAGCCCTGTAATCATTTTTGTCGCTCTCTTCTGCACCTTTTCCAACTCCACTATGTCCTTTTTGAGATGCGGCGACCAGAACTGGACACAATATTCCAGGTGCGGCCTTACCATTGCTTTGTACAATGGCATGATAATATTGGCTGTTTTATTCTCAACCCCTTTTTTAATTACCCCGAGCATGGAATTGGCTTTCTTAATTGCTGCCGCACACTGGGTCGATACCTTCATGGAATTGTCCACCAGCACCCCAAGATCTCTCTCCTGAGCTGTCACAGACAGCTCAGAACCCATTAGCCTATAGGTGAAGTTTTGGTTTTTGGCCCCAATGTGCATCACTTTACACTTGTCTATGTTGAAACGCATCTGCCATTTGGCTGCCCATTCCCCCAACTTGGAGAGATCCTTCTGGAGCTCTTCACAATCCTCTCTGGTTTTCACCATAGTCCAGCGCACTTACCATATCAAATCAAAAGAATTCAAACGAAAGCCCTCTCAACTGGATTCGACAGTACTAGGTGTGCATATTGCCAGGATGAAACCCCGGGAAACTCCGAGTACCAGAAGTGGGCCATTTACAAGATGCCATTCTGAGAATAGGCCAAAATGCATTGAAAAGTCCTATACGTAAACTGCGCCAGTCCCAAGCTCGGACACAGTCCAGCCACAGGTATGACTGCAGTTTTTCTCAGAGCTGGGTGTGCACATTGCAGGAAAGGCAGTCCGGGAACTTTGGAGTACCCAGGGTGGGCCATTTCCACCAGGTTCCAGTCTGAGGTTTTAGGATTTTGCATGCATTTTGGCCCATTTACAGATTGGGACCTGGTGGAAATGGCCCACCCCGGGTACTCCAAAGTTCCCGGACTGCCTTTCCTGCAATGTGCACACCCAGCTCTGAGAAAAACTGCAGTCATACCTGTGGTTGGACTGTGTCCGAGCTTGGGACTGGCGCAGTTTACGTATAGGACTTTTCAATGCATTTTGGCCTATTCTCAGAATGGCATCTTGTAAATGGCCCACTTCTGGTACTCGGAGTTTCCCGGGGTTTCATCCTGGCAATATGCACACCTAGTACTGTCGAATCCAGTTGAGAGGGCTTTCGTTTGAATTCTTTTGATTTGATATGGTAAGTGCGCTGGTAAGGAACTGGACTACCACCCGGAAAAGTTTTGTGTCATCTGCAAACTTGGCCACCTCGCTGCTTATCCCTGTCTCTAAGTCATTTATGAATAAGTTGAAAAGCACGGGCCCCAAGACAGATCCCTGGGGCACTCCGCTTTTCACCTCTCTCCATTCTGAAAATTGCCCATTTACCCCCACTCTCTGTTTCCTGGCCCTCAACCAATTCTGGATCCATAAGAGGACCTGCCCTCTTATTCCCTGACTGTGAAGTTTCTTCAGCAGCCTTTGGTGGGGGACCGTGTCAAATGCCTTCTGAAAATCCAGGTATATGATATCCACAGGTTCACCCACATCCACGTGCCTGTTGACCTTTTCAAAGAATTCCAAAAGGTTTGTGAGGCAAGACTTACCCTTACAGAAGCCATGCTGACTTTCTTTTAGCAGTACTTGTTCCTCTATGTGTTTTAGGATTTTATCTTTGATAAGGCTTTCCACCATCTTACCCGGAACAGACGTTAGGCTGACCGGCCTGTAGTTTCCAGGGTCCCCCCTTCTCCCTTTTTTAAAGATTGGCGTGACATTGGCTATCCTCCAATCCTCTGGCACCATGGCCGTTTGAAGGGACAAGTTGCATACTCTAGTTAAGAGGTCAGCAACTTCGTTCTTTAGTTCCTTAATAACTCTTGGATGTATACCATCTGGGCCTGGTGACTTATTTATATGTAGTTTATCAATTTGATCTAAAACATCTTCCTTATTCACCATTATGTGCTTTAATTCCTTAGTTAGGAAGGGCTGTTCGGGCTGTGGTATCTGCCCAAGTTCTTCTGCTGTGAAGACGGACGCAAAGAATTCATTTAATTTCTCTGCAATCTCCAAGTCCCCTTTTATCTCATCTTTCCCTCCCTCACCATCCAGCGGGCCAACCGCCTCTCTGGCAGGTTTCCTGCTTCTAACATATTTGAAGAAGCTTTTATTATTCCCCTTTATGTTGCTATGGATCGATAACAACAGGAAGCCAATGCAGGGAAGGAAATATTCAATGGAGGATTCAATGAGATGAGTAGCCCAATCCTATGCAGTACTGGTCAAGCAGGACCACCAGGCCCATGCTGTATGAAGTGAACAGGTGGGGAAATCGCCCTTGGGTAAGAGACAGCCTGCTCAATCTGACTTGGATCACACAAGCTCAATTGCTGACACAGAACGGAGTAGACTAGTATTATATAAGGCTTTCAGGCCTGGGAATGGAGTTAGCACGTGATGGAGGCTCCTCCTCCATCTATGCCCTTTTCCAGGGCCTGAAATGTTTCATCCTCATCCTCCACCATTCCAAAGCACCCCTCCCTGCCTCCTTTCAACCCTCCCCTGCCCTTTAAGTAATTGAAGTACTTATCTACCCCAGTGGCCATCAGGTGGGATGCAGTGCCCACAGGATGGCCCAGGCCTTCCCGCCAACACTGCTGACTCACACTGATGGAAAAGCACTTTACAGCCCTTTAACAACATCCAGGGAGCAACCCTAACCTAGAGTTGGGCCGGCGCAATTAGGCCAGCAAAGTTTTGCCGGCACAAGGGCCACCGTAAAATGCATTTGGACCACACTCGGAGTCAGGGAGGGTGGCACACGTTTGTGTGTCGGCCTTTTTGACTCCGAGAGTGGTCCAAACATACTTCATGGTGGTCCTTGCGCTGGCCAAACTTTGCTGGCCTAACTGTGCCGGCCTAGCACTAGGTTAGGATTGCACTCCCAGTGGCAGTGCCACCGCTGCAAACCCTGAGCTATCCAAACGTAGGAATTGGCTTGAAGAAGTTTTTAAACCCCTTCAAAATGTCAGCGTGAAAATCAGAACTCACTGGGAGTGCATTGCTAAGGCCATGTGCCACCACAGAAATGGTCTTGTTGTGTTTCATCTCCCATTTTGTATCTTAAGGGGATGATGCCTGTCAAAGTGCCTGATGGTTCTGGAAGACATATAGGAGGAGAATGTCCTTCCAAGTATCTAGGTATCGTGGCTTGAATAACTTTATCCAGTAGTTACTTTGACTTTTCCTTGGACATTTATAGGAAACTAATGCAGGTTTATTAATAGATATTGGATTCAACAACAACAACAACAACAACAACAACAACAGTATTTTGCTTGTCATTGGATTTCTCCTTCAACTGTATTCAAGGAGGTTTACATAGGCAGGCCTTCTTAACCCCATATAGGGGTTGTAGCAATCACAAGTTCTAATCTTGCATAGAAGATCTTCCGTCCAGGTGGTATCCTTCACAGTCTAGCATCTCGCTGGCTGCACTAGCTTCCCATGCATGTCTGATGGGAAACTCATTCACTCTCACTGAAGGATCGTCATCTCTGCTCCTCTCACCAGCTGGAGAGACTCATCTCTGCTAGCAGCATTTTATCAGCAATTCATAGTGACTTCTGGTTGACTTGAACTTTGGTCCCAGGCTTCAGGCTTCAGAGTTGGTAGACCTCCTGCCCTAACTCCTGACATCACTGAACAGCTTTGCAGCTGCCTTATCTACAGATGGTTTTCCA
>JAJKFI010000227.1:233288-247932 GCA_029204185.1 Lerista edwardsae | reverse complement strand
GTGTGTGTGTGTGTGTGTGTGTGTGTGTGTGTGTGTGTGTGTGTGTGAGAGAGAGAGAGAGAGAGAGAGAGAGAGAGAGAGAGAGAGAGAGAGAATGTAATACAAACTTTTAGAAAAGGGGATGAATTTTGGGAAAATGAGAATCCCCTTTATTCATGTGTTTTTCTATGTACTGGTACTACATATACCCTGATCTCAATACATCTCTATATTCAGATGGAGATCAAGTGTCACATATTCTTCAGTTTGACATGGTCTGTACATTGATATGGCTTAGTGTACACCTGTGTAGCCCAGCCTGTTTTACAGATTGCCATATAAAACATAATGCAAGAATACATATTAATAATAAAAATCCCTAATTCATAATATAGTGGCAATAATTTCAGAAAATGCAGAATATGCCTATGACCCAAAATCTCTTTGCAGGATGTTTATTCAGAACTACCAGCATGTCCTGGCTTTGGAATTTGCTGTAAAAGAAATCAATGAAAATCGACAGCTGTTGCCGAATCTTACACTGGGATTCAAAATATATGACAGCTATTTGGAAGCAAGGTGGACCTATCAAGCCACACTGCACCTGATTTCCCCAAAGGACAGATTTGTTCCCAACTACCAGTGTGGCATCCAGAACAATCTAATGGCGGTTACTGAAGGATTGACCTCTGACTGCTCTCATCAAATACCAGAAATTTTGGGCCTCTACAAGATTCCACAGGTAGGATGTATGTGCAGGTGAACAATAAATATACAATCTGCAAAAGCACATTCCTTTGAGATAATTTGATTGCACCCAATGCCAACTGACACAATCTATGTCCACAATCCTATTCTCCCCCTACACTGGGGGAGCACAGCCCCCCCCCCCAAGTGCAAAATGTCACAAATGTGCCATAAAGCTGCTTTGAATGTTCACAGGTTATGAGCGTCAGTGGGAAGGCATGCACTGTTGTGCCAGAGCCAGTGCAAGGAGCAGCATGCGCATATCTCTTCTTGTGTTGAAAAGAGTTCTTTGAAAAGCGCTATTGTGGGGACTGGGATTCTGCAAAGACTTACAACCCAGGAGCTCAGAGCCCAGGGGTTGTGTTCGCGTGACCACAGCAGTGATGGCACTTTCCAAAGAACGCCGGAGAGGTGTTCCTGCCTCATCTGTCACACCTGCACTGCATGTTGCTACACCAGAGGAAATATGTCCCCTGTTGAGCAGCACAGGGGTGGAGGAGGGCTGGGTGTGCAACCTGAAGTGATTGGATCAGGCCTGGAAGGGGGTGGGATCAGCAGAACAGGCACATGGCAAAAGGAGTGTGTTTGAGGCAGGACCAGCTTTAAGCCAATGTCATCACATCGGGCCCCGCACTAGCAGGGTGAGCATATTGCCTATGGCTGCAGCTGGGATCTCTATGGGTTGTAGGTCAGTGCGGCGAGCAGAGCAGCTTTACCTTGGTCTCTCCCACCTGCCTCTGCCTCTGAACAGCCCCAAATGGGCCACCTGGAAGCAGTTGGCGGTGATGTTATGATATCACCACCGACTACTTCCACATGTCATGCTTTGCACGTGGCACAAACAGCGCTCTTCTTGGTGAGTGGGGCCCCCGCAGTGGGGGGCTCACAGGAATGCCCCACATTGGGCCCTTCTGCTGCTAGAGCTGGCCCTTGTTTGAGGTTGTAAAGGGGGTGGTATCAGAGGCGTTATTCTGCCCCCTTCCAGGCACTGATGGACTTGCCTAAGATGACCTAGACGTACGCAAGCAAAATTGGTGGCACAGGGCCACACAATTGGCCATCTTACCCTGGACAAAGGAACAGATGCTCCCTTTCTCCGAGGAGACCTCTGGGTCACTGTTCCCCCCACAGCAGGATGGAGCTTGCTTACAGGGGGGAGGGTCAATAGGATTGGGCTGTCATTATGCAATGTTAGTGTAAATGGACAATAATTGCAATTTTCAAAATACACCAAAATACAAGTCTTTCTCTCCTTCCTTTTTGATGCCCTTTTCACATATACAGAAACCAACATATGTCATTTCAAAAATTCTTTTGGTTTGTGCCCTCTGTCTCTATTTAGCTGCTGTATGGCTCTGCTGGAGTTTCAATGGATAAGAATCAAGCACTTTCTGTCTACGGGGTGGAACCAAATGGAGTCCATCAGTCCAAGGGGATTCTCCAGTTACTTCTCCATTTCAAGTGGACGTGGATTGGGTTCATTGCCACAGATGACAGGCATCTACAATGGTTCGAGAAGGCTATGTTCCAGGAATTCTCAAACTACGGCATCTGTTTTGCCTTCCTGGAATCATTCAGCAATTTAGCCAATGAGAAATCTGCAATAACATTTTATGATAGACTCATGAATCATACTGCCAATGTATCAGTCTACTATGGAGACATCGGTTCCATTCTAGAATTGAGATGGATATTCACAATAAGAAAAAAAGTCACAAATCATAAGCCAAGAGGTAAAGTTTGGATTCTGACAGCACAGATGGAATTAAGATATTCTGCCAGCTACGATGATTGGGATATTCAAGATTTTCATGGCACTTTATCATTTGCAACTCACTCCAATGAGCTTCGAGGATTCCAATCATTTCTTCAGAGCAGAAACTTTTCCGGCAATAAAGAAGACGGTTTTCTCAGGGATTTCTGGGAAAATGCCTTTGGATGCACATTTTCAAGTTCTGCTCTGGATAACACCCAAGGGGCTTCCTGCACTGGAGAGGAGAAGCTGGAGAGCCTTCCGGAGTATATCTTCCCACAGAGCTTCACAGGCCAAAGCTACACCATCTACAACACTGTCTATGCTGTGGCTCATGCTCTCCATGCCATGTATGAGTCGAAATCCACAAACAGGGCAAAGGTGGAGGGAGAGAGGAGGAAGCTTCAGAATCAGCAGCCATGGCAGGTAACATGTAAACTGGGGTGCATCTATGCATACAGTTCTGATAATATTGGTAGTAATCACTGATTTTCGATTGTGAGCCCTTTTGGGACAGGGAGCCAATTTTATTATTAATTTAGTATTATTATTTGCCTGTAAACCACTTTGTGAACTTTGTGTTGAAAAGTGGTATATAAATACTGCTGATTGATTGATTGATTGATTGATTGATTGATTGATTGATACAAGTGGATTTTGTGGAAGGGAACAGAGAGGTGGTTTTGCTCCCATCAGTGGTGTCTTTTCCTTTGACTTTACAAGTAATGCATGAACCTGCTCTGGTATCAGTTTCACCTCTGTAAGTAAAATAGGTCAGGTCCGGTCTGTTTCACTGAGGGCGCAATCCTGTGTGTGCCCCTTGGGCTGACGCTAACCACTTGCATTGGCCCAATGCAAGCACTAGTGCTGATGCGAGGGTGCCGAGCAGCTTCGACCCAAGGGAGCTGGCCCAAGGCCGTGCCACACCACTCGTGCGCCAGCTGAACTCCAGCTGCGGGCAGGAGGGAGTTAACTGCACATGGAGTGGGTCAGGGCTGGCTCTAGCAGCGGCGGGGCCCAATGTGGGGCATTCCTGCAGGGCCCCCAACCCTCCCTGCGGGGCCCCCACTCACCAAGAAGAGCGCTGTTTGTGCCACGTGCAAAGCATGACATGTGGAAGTAGTCGGTGGTGATACCATAACGTCACCGCCTACTGCTTCCAGGTGGCCCATTTGGGGCTGTTCAGAGGCAGAGGCAGGTGGGAGAGACCAAGGTAAAGCTGCTCTGCTCACCCCACTGACTGACAACCCATAGAGATCCCAGCTGCAGCCATAGGCAATATGCTCACGCTGCTAGTGCGGGGGCCCCTGAAGCGCAGGGCCTGATGTGATGACATTGGTCACATTGACTGAAAGCCGGCCCTAGGGTGGGTAGGCTGGGAGAGTGGGTTGGAGCTGTGATGTGGCCGTTAGGCTGCATCCAAACCTTTGTTCTTGGGCTGTGCGGCGCAGATCCAAGGAGCCCCTGGGCAAGAGCATGAATGGGGAGGCTCCTGAGCTCTCCCAAGCTGGGTCTCAAACATCCAATGTCACGTTCCTTGGCAGCTGGAAGTAAAGGCTAAATAGGTATTGTTGTTGTTCAGTCACTAAGTCATGTCTGATTCTTCGCAACCCCATGGACCACAGCACACCAGACCTCCCTGGGTTAAAAGAGCCTTCTATCCATGATGGGTGCCATTTCTGTCTCCTAGGGGAAATCTGCATCCAGTCTTTTTGTTCAAACATCTTTCTTTCCCTTTTCAATTTAGCTCCACCACTTCTTGAAAAGGGTGTCGTTTAACAACAGTGCTGGCGACCAGATTTCCTTTGACCAAAATGGGGATGTAGTTGCTGGATTTGACATCATTAATTGGGTCACCTTCCCAAACAAAGCTGTCATTCAAGTCAAAGTGGGAAAGCTGGATCCCCAGGCCATCCCCATCCCCATCAATGAGGATGCCATTGTCTGGCACAGCTGGTTCAACCAGGTAGGATTTACCTATAACCCAAATGTTGAGGGAAATTGCCTTGTGCAGTGGGGAGGGTTGCTAAACCTTGAGGATTGGCCTGGAGTCTCAAGGAATCAGCTTCAAGCATTAGGTGACTCCCAACAACAATTCTGGAGATATTGAAATGATGCTCTGATTACTTTCACACGGTATATTGCAGTGAGACTCTCCTGCTGCATCCCCTGCTGGTTCATCCATTTCTGGGCATATTGGCAACCCTCCCACTTCCCCTCCAAGGAAGACATTACAACTGGAGGAATGCTTTATGCCTGTAAAAGGTAGAGGTAAAGGTTCCCCCACGACCGAATGGTCTAGGCGTGACCGACTGTAGGGGGTGGTGCTCATCTCCGTTTCTAAGCCTGTAGAGCCGGCGATTTGCCCAAGGACAAGCTTCCGTGGTCATTTGGCCGGCATGACTCTACGCCATAGCACATGGAACCCCGTTACCTTCCCACCGAAGTGGTCCCTATTTATCTACTTGCATATTTAGGTGCTTTCGAACTGCTAGGTTGGCAGGAGCTGGGACAAGCAATAGAAGCTCACTTCTTCGCGTGGTCTTGAACCTCCCAACCTTCCGTTCAGAAAGCCCAGCAGCAGCGGTTTAACCCGCTGTGCCACCACGTCCCTTTATGCCTGTATGTTTCTTTAATGCTCTCCATTTAAGCTTCTCATCCTTCACAGTGTCTTTTGCAAGCGTATGAACTATATATGAGTGACAAATGCCCATGAGTTACTGTTCCATGGGTTTCTCTCACAATGTTTGAAGTGGGGAAAAATAGGCATTGTTCCCTTTGTTTAACCTCATTGCAGTGGTGTTCCCAGAAAGGGGTCAAAACAGTGATGTAATGCAGGGGGAACACGGGGGAACTCAGTTCTACTAGTTAAAATTAGAGCTGACTCCGCCCACTTCACTCTCCCTCCTCCCCCCTCCCAATTCCTCTGCAAAGAGCTTTTCTTCTTGGTTGGCCAGCACTCAGAGGGTGAAAGGGAGCGACTCCGGATTCCTAGGCGGGCGAAGGCAGTGATGTCATTCAGGGGGAACGGACCAGAACGGGCGTTCCAGATCCTAACGGGCTGGTTCCGGGTTCCCGACAAGTGCCAATCAAAAGTGAGTTCCTGTTCCTAAATCATTTGAATGACACCACTGGGTCAAAATGCTACATTTTGCAGGAGCCTGAGCTCCTGTGTAATACGACCTCTCCTCCTTGCCTCCAGAGCCATTCGCGGATCAGAGAACCATCTCAGAGACATTGATCTCCAAGCCGTGAATGGCGGTGAGGACAAAGGGGAAGGCTGTGTTTTATGGGAGCTCAGGCTCCTGCAAAGCATAGCATTTCTCTCTCCCCCCCCGGTAGGTATGCCACAGCCTCATGAAATTTCTTTTCATTCATAGAATTCATATTTTCCAATTTATATGCCGTAGGTTGCAGTGAGAGGCAGCTCTGCATCTCCTGTATATGCATCCATTTCTGGGCACAGTTCCTATTGATTGATACAAGTGGATTTTGTGGAAGGGAACAGAGAGGTGGTTTTGCTCCCATCAGTGGTGTCTTTTCCTTTGACTTTACAAGTAATGCATGAACCTGCTCTGGTATCAGTTTCACCTCTGTAAGTAAAACAAGTCAGAGGTGTTTCACTGAGGGCGCGATCCTGTGTGTGCCCCTTGGGCTGACGCTAACCACTTGCATTGGCCCAATGCAAGCACTGGTGCTGATGCGAGGGTGCCGAGCAGCTTCGACCCAAGGGAGCTGGCCCAAGGCCGTGCCACACCACTCGTGCGCCAGCTGAACTCCAGCTGCGGGCAGGAGGGAGGAACTGCACATGGGGTGGCTCAGGGCCGGCTCTAGCAGCAGCGGGGCCCAATGTGGGGCATTCCTGCAGGGGCCCCAACCCTCCCTGCAGGGCCCCCCACTCACCAAGAAGAGTGGGGGGCCACATGGAAAGCATGACATGTGGAAGTAGTCGGTGGTGATACCATAACGTCACCGCCTACTGCTTCCAGGTGGCCCATTTGGGGCTGTTCAGCGGCAGAGGCAGGTGGGAGAGACCAAGGTAAAGCTGCTCTTTTCTGGGCACAGTTCCTATTGGTAGCACTCCCACTCCCCCCCCCCCGGTGAAAGACATTACACTTGGGGGATTGCTTTATGCCTGGGGCAGCCCAATTCTAAGCTGCACTGGAGCAGGCAGGCCACCTGTACCACACTTGGGGGATATTTTCCTCTTACCGCAGCCAGCCCTTTAGGACTTCTCAGATCTGCACCAGCGAAATTGCTGGATTGGACCTGACTGGGACAGGGTTTAGGATTCAGCCTTATGGTTGGATTCGCCCTCCGCCCTCCTCCCTAGGCTAGCCTACCCATGGAGCTGCCCTCTCTGTGCCCCCCAGAGAGGGCACAGCCCCATTCCCTCTCCCTGCACCATCTTCCCACTCTCCCCATCTCAGTTCCATTGCCATCTTTGCATTTACTTTGCATCTACTTTGATTGCACGCATTCATGACTCAACACACGCATGGTGAGAACACTAGCAGCAGCTTTTTGCAAACCAGTTTGGATCTTTAGGAGTCTAAGTTCATTGTTCTGAAGCTTATTAACATTCTTCCCTTTCAATGGTGAATTAGGCATGGCCCCTTTCTGTGTGCAATGACCACTGCTATCCTGGATATAGCAGGAAAAAGAAGGAAGGGGAGCCGTTCTGCTGCTATGACTGCCTCCCATGTCCAGAAGGGAAGGTGACTGACCAGCAAGGTGAGGGTTGCAGTGTACTGACTTATTGAAAAGATTGGCTGTAAATCAGGGGAATTGGGATGAATAATATAGATTATTCATCTGTATACGTGCTTATACAGATGCTCTGGTGCCTGCCTGTGCCTTCCCCCAGGTGAACGGCACTCACTGTTCCACAGGGGAAGCTCTGTAAAGACAGCCCCCAAGGGTCACCGCAGCCACCCGCTTCTGGGTTCTGATGCCCAGAGTCGTACCTGGCTCCAAGCATGCCTGGGGCAGGGTGATGTGCCCCCACCCCCGCACGGCACCCACCCCCGTGCGTCATCCAGCCACACCATCCTGCGCCCTGAATCGTTCCATTAAGGAGCAATACGAGCGCAAGGGAGGGCAGGGGGTCAAAAAGTGTGCGGTGCAGTGGCACCTCACTTCTGCCATTGAGCATGTCAGTCCCTGCGACCTCCCTCCGCCTCTGCTGTCACCCCAGCATGCATCCCGCCTGGGGTTCCAGGCAGAAGCGGCTCGGCACAGTGACTCTTGGAGACTGTAAGGGGGGGTCTGTGCAGAGCTTTCTGGAAGAACGGTAAGTGCCGGTCAACTGCTTGCATCGGCCCTGCACCAAAAGCACTGGCGCAAAACTGCTTTACGAAGCGGCTTGCCTCGGCCCTGGGGCACTTTAGGATTGTGCCCTGAATTAAGAACAAAATTGCAAAAGAAACCAATTAATTTTAAATATATTTGAATATTGTATTTGGTTCGGAGGGTGTGGGTGAAGGATATCAGGGGCCCACTAGATTTTCTTAACTTGATGAGGTCACCAGGAATTGAAACTCCCCCATGGGGTGCAGCTTCATTTCTGCTGGGAAACGTACAATGGATTGGCTGGACTGTTAAGTCTGAGTGTTCCTTCGGTGGTCTGAGAGCCTGAGAACAGCAGTAGTATCGGATGGAGAGTTACTGGCGACTACAGTCCCTCCCCGTTTCTCCACGAAGCAAGTCTTGAAAGAGAATGCAGTGTGGAACATCTGTGTATTGTTTCCATGACTCTTCTTTTCCAGACATGGCTGACTGTCTCACTTGCCCCAGTGATCATTATTCAAACCAAGACCAGATTTCCTGCATTCCCAAGGTTGTCGTCTTCCTGTCTTACGAAGATCCTCTGGGGATCGGTTTAGCCATTTGTGCTCTTTCATTTGCATGGATCACAGCTCTGGTGCTATGACTATGAAGACTTGTGACAGTCCCATACTGAAACTCAACAACCAGAGACTCTTTTTAATTTCTTTTTATTACACTTTTAATTTCTCTCTTGCTTTGCTTCCTTTGAGCATTGACTGACCTGAAAAGGTGATGTGTTTCCTCCGCCAAAGTGTCTTTGGCATCATCTTCACAATGACGACGTCTGCTGTGTTGGCAAAAACATTCACAGTGGTTCTTGCATTCAGGACCACAAGGCCAGATCCGCTATGAAGAGCTGGGTGAGGAAAAGATTGGCCAACTCCATCATTGTTCTTTGCATGATGATTTAAGCAATCATTTGTATCATATGTCTGGCAACCATTCCCCCATTACCAGATACTGGATTCACAAAAAGCAGACATGCATTCACAAATTCGATAAATCATTTTCGAACGTAATGAGTCGTCATCAAACATGTTGCGCAGCAGACTGATCTACAATTTTTAGCCATTGTCAGCTTCATTTTGGCTTTCCTTGCTCAGACATTGTCATGTGTTTTTAATGAAGCCAGATGTATCATTTGCAGCATGCTTGTGTTTTCCTGTATTTGGTTGGCCTATCTTCCAATCTTCTTGACTGCCAAAGGAAGAAACAGAGTGGCCTTGAAGATCATCACTATGTTAACCTCCAGTGCTGCATCACCAAAAGCATTTGTTTTTGTTTGTTTTTCCCACCAAATGCTACATTATTTTAAGGAGGCCTCAACTGAACTGGAGAAAACAATGAAAAATGCTGAAGTATTGAAGTGCCCATTTCATTTGTTCCCTTTGGTCCTCCATCAGCAACCATCTGAAGATCTTGCAGTTTTAAAAGTGCACCTCTGTGTCCTTTATACCTCTTTATTTAAAAGCATTTTTACCCTGCCTTTCCAAGCCCTAAAAACAGAAGGTGGATCAAGGATTGTCAAAGTCAAGAGAAACAAAACAGGAACCCAAACAGCCGCTCAACAGATTCAAAACAAATGGAAGCCGGTGCAGGAAAGGAAATAATCCATGGAGTGTTCCAGGAGACACTAAGACCAATCCCATCTAGTGGTGGTGAAGCAGGGATGCTAAGCTCATGCTATATCCAGTGCTGCAATTGAAAAAGTGGGATGTCTCTTGAGGTATGGGAACATGTGTTCCCTTCCCTTTGTAGAGCCTCAGTCTGCTCAGTGAGGGTACTCAGATTTGCACTAGCTCAATTGCTGGTGCAGAAGCAAGTAGCTCCTTGTAGGGTTTTCAGGCCAGGGATGGGGGTTAAGATATGGCAAAGGCCTCCTCCTCCATCCACAACCCCTCCTGGGCCTCACCCTCCCTTGTCCCAAAACACCCCTCCCTGCCTCCATCCCGCCCTCTCCTGCCCCTCAGATGGCCCCACAATGGCCATCGAGTGGGAAGTGTCACCAAGGAGAGAGCTGGCTTCTCATGTGGCTTCAAAAAGCACTTTATGATGCTTTTATAACACACAGCACTGGCCATGCAGCCTCAACGCTGGTGTCATCCAGCAGTAGGATTGCGCTCTAAGAGGTTTTTACATCCCTTCAAAATGTCAGCCGCGTGGAAACCTAAACCCATGGGGAGTGCATTTGTTAGGCAAATGCACCACCGCAGAAAACAGTTCTATCATGAGTCACCATCTACTGGGTGCCTAAAGTGGATGATGTCAGTAAAAGTGCCATCTGCAATGACCTGCTGAGATGGGCAGACATCTGGGAAGAGATTGTCTGTCAACATATCTGGGTCAACCTTGAAGGACTTTGTAGGTATTTTGACTTGTTCTCAGACATGTATGGACAGGCAGTGCAGATTTATTAATGGCATGTGATATGATCATGGCTAGTGGCAGCTGCTAGACAAGAGGTGCCATTGTGAGGGCCCTGGCAGGGCCTCTTATTGAATTTATTAGGGGATGCAAATGTTTTTTGGACCCCTTCCCAGAGAGGGAGAGGGGAAACAGAGTATAGCAACTGAGGCAGGCACAACAGGGGCTAAACAGGGCAGAGGGAGGATGTCAACAGCCAGAATCGGAGCCCAGGTCTACTTACCTGGGTGGCATTGGCTGCAAGTCTCTCTAAAGTATTTTAAATATAGAAAATAATTGCAGATTAGCATCACCACATTGAGGCTCACACTAGAATGGAAAGTGTCCTGTGTGCAGCAGCTGTAGTCCCACAGCTGTTCTCTCTGAGCCCCAATACACTCCTTCATGGTACGAAGATGCTACAGGCCAAAAAGCTGCTGTAGCCGGCCAGTTTCCTCCCAGATGTGAAACTGTGTTAAAGGAGTGTCATGTAGGCATTCCTAGGCCTGGTGAGGAGGGCTTACAACAGTAGCCGCTGCTGCACACCTAATGCCCACAGCATCCTGCACAGGCAGTGAGTCCAGGGGAGATCAGAAAACGTAAAATGCCAGGAAAATTCTGGGCCCCCTGCTTGGCCCCCTGGGCCCCCTTTTGACTCTGGGCATGCGTACAAATGACACCTTTTATGCAGTGGTGTCATTCAAATCATTTAGGAACAGGAACTCACTTTTGATTGGCACTTGTCGGGAACCCGGAACCAGCCATGGAGCCCGTTAGGATCCAGAATGCCTGTTCTGGCCCATTCTCCCTGAATGACATCACTGCCTTCGCCCCCCTAGGAATCCGGAGTCGCTCCCGTTAACCCTCTGAGTGCTGGCCAACCAAGAAGAAAAGCTCTTTGCAGAGGAATTGGGAGGGGGGAGGAGGGAGAGTGAAGTGGGCGGAGTCAGCCCTAATTTTAACTAGTAGAACTGAGTTCCCCCACGTTCCCCCTGCATTACATCACTGCTTTTATCCCCTTCTCATTGGGCCTGATGTCAATTCATTGCTGCGGGGGTAGGTGGCGGGTGGGGGCATGCAGAACAGGATATGGAGGGGATGGAACCGGGACAAGGAGGGAGCAGGTGCAGGTCTAAATAGACTCCTCAGGGCTTGTCCAGGGGCAAAAAAAAAAGTTTCAAGAACTTGAAACTCCTCCACGGGATTCAGCCCTGTTGCTACAACTGCAATGGCGCTGGAAACATTACATTGGATTAGGCTGGTTAGGCCTGAGTGTTCCGTCAGTGTTCTGAGTTCCCCCACATATGTTACTTGAGCATAGATACAGACTCTGATGCAGAGTTACTATGACAGTCACTCCCTCACCACTTCCCCCCTCCCAAAGCAAATCTTGAAGGAGACAATTTCTCTGTTGCACATCTGTATATTGGTTCCACGATTCTTCTTTTTCAGACATGGCCAATTGTTTCACATGCACTAATGACAGGTATCCAAACAAGGACCAGACCTCCTGCCTTCCCAAAGTGGTCTCCTTCCTGTCTTATGATGAACCTCTGGGTATCGGTTTAGCCAGTTGTGCTCTTTCATTCGCGTTGATCACAGTTCTGGTGCTAAGCTTATTTATCAAGCACCACAACAGTCCCATAGTCAAAGTCAACAACCGGAGCCTCAGCTATGCACTTTTGGTTTCTCTCTTGCTGTGCTTCCTTTCTCCGTTGCTAAATATTGGCCGACCTGACAAGATGGTGTGTATCCTCCGCCAAACTGCCTTTTCCATCACCTTCACAATGACTATTTCTATTATGTTGGCGAAAACATGCACAGTGCTGCTCGCATTCACAGCCACAAAGCCAGGGTCCCCTATGAAGAGCTGGATGGGGAAAAGATTTGCCAATTCCATTATTCTTCTTTATGTCATTATTGACACAGTCATTTGTATTGTACAGCTGATCATCCTTCCCCCATTGCCATATGCTGACATGCTTTCAAGTAAGGAAGAAATCATTTTGGGTTGTAATGATCAGTCACCAACCATATTATTCAAACAAATGATCTACTGGGGGATTCTGTCCATTGTCGCCTTCATTGTAGCTTTCCTTGCTCGGAGGTTGCCAGACGCTTTTAACGAAGCCCGATTTATCACTTTCAGCATGGTTGTGTTTTGCTGTGTTGGGTTCGTCTATTTTCCAATCTTCTGGACCACAAAAGGAAAAAAGGCAGTAGCCACGGTTATCATCTGTGTCTTAACTTCCTGTGCTGCATTGCTGGGCTTTATGTTCTTCCCCAAATGCTACATTATTTTGTGTAGACCCCAGCTGAACTGCAGGGAACAATTAAGAAAGTGGAAACGCTGAAAAGGTGATGGTCAATTTCAGAGACACTGCCTTTTTCTACTCCATTTCTACTCCATCAGTTCGAAGCCTTTGCAGTTTTAAGTGCACCCTTGTGTTCTTTATATCTCTTTATTGAAAAGCATTTCTACCCTGTCCTTCCAAGCCCTGATTTGTGGGCAGATTACAGCAAGAATATATAATCAAAAGGAGAAAAAAGTGAAATCAATCATAATAGAAACAGAAGATGGCATAATAAACATTAAATATTATCCAATGCAAGAGATACAAAGCAGGAACCAAACAGCAGCACATCAGAGCCAAAACAATCAGAAGCCAATGCTGGAAGGGAAATAATATGTGAAGGATTCCATGAGTTGGGCAGCAGTGTATGCCTTATTCTTCCTGTGGTAGGGGGATAAATGCTTTGCAGATATAGGAGGTTGGAAGGCAGGAGGTTGTGGTTGAGAGGGTTAAAGCCTCCGTTTGCCTGAAGATAACATCCGAAGGTTGCCAGTTCGGGATCACCGGAAGTCTCCGTGAGCGGCAGACCTTGTAAACTGCGACTGATTAGAGCTGAGCTACAGCTGCCTGTGAGAGGGGAGTGTGCTGGGCCAGCCACTTCTGTCGTGGGAGCAGAAGCTGCTTATCAGCCAGCAGGAAGGCCAATTGTGTGGCCAGAAAGAGGACTACACCATGAAAGTACCATCTGAATGTTGTATGTTGTTCTTGAAAAATAGAACTTCCTTGTAATTTGTAAAAACCTTTGTGTTTATGAATAAAGCCTGCCTATGTAAACCGCCTTGAGTTAAAGTCAGAGGAGCAATCTAATGACCTAAGAAAGGCGGTATATAAATACAAGCATCAAATACGAGCATCATATAAAACCCACCAAAGAGTGTGCTGGGATGGGTTGACCCTGCTCTTCAATTGCTTCTTTTCCATCTGTGGTTTCCAAACTTACCTGGATCACAATGCCCCCGCAGTCTCGTCATCCTGGCTGATCCGGGTGCTGCAATGATGGATCTTGTAAAAACTCATGAGATCCAAGATGGCAGCACCAAAATTGCATTTTATTATGCAAGATCCAAGATGGTGGTACCCAGGAGGACAGGTTAGAGGGGTGATCGAGGACATGTCTGTGAGTGTGCCACGATAGCCTAAAATGTCCCTTAGATGTCCCTCCTGCCCCAGATGTTTGTGTTTCACTGCTCATTCTGAGCACACCTGAGTAGGGAGGTGTGTGTTTGCACCCCCACTTGAACAGTTGTCTATTCTGATGATTATTTAGGATCCAAGCCAGGTCATGAGGAGAGTTGACCTACCTCCATAGCTCAGTACTTGGAACACCTGAGAGTTATATTGGACAAGACCAAGTTAAAATGTCTGTGTTGTTTTTTTGATGCCCTGTGTGTGTGTGTGTGTGTGTGTGTGTGTGTGTGTGTGTGTGTGTGTGCGCGCGCACACACACACACACGGAGTGGCTTTGTATAGCAATTATACTGTAGTGATATATTAAAGGCGCAACCCTAACCTGCAGTTAGGCTGCCACAAGTTAGGCCAGCAAAGTTTGGCCAGCATAAGGGATACAGTAAAGGACAACTCTCTGAGACAGGGAGGATGGCGCACATCTGTCCGCTGGCCTCTCTTACTCCAAGAGTTGTCCAAACATATTTTATGGAGTCCCTTGTGCTGGCCAAACTTTGCTGGCCTAACTTGTGGCAGCCTAACTCCAGGTTAGGATTGCGCTCACAGTATTGTTTTCTACAGACTTTTCTTAGTAAACCTAAATGTAAACCTAAATGTCCCATCAAGGATATGAGTGCCCTCAGCATTGACTTGTCCTGCCCCAACCAACCACGGCCCAATTGCATGGAATTGGTGAAATTGGACTAATGTCTGCCCTGTTTTTGGGACACAAGGAAATTGTGAGTCTGTTCATGTCAGGATATTAAAAAACATTTTATGAGATATGCAGAAGTAGAGGAACACCTGGAACAAACTGTTCGTTGTTTTATTTGTTAAGCCTGAGTGTCAGGTCAATGTTCTGGGTGCCCGCATCATTGCTACCTGAGCACTGTGTCAACAAATAGAAACAGATGCA
>JAJKFI010000227.1:184512-218433 GCA_029204185.1 Lerista edwardsae | reverse complement strand
ATCATCATCATCATCATCATCATCATCATCATCATCATCATCATCATTATTAAATTTATACCCCGCCTTTCTGCCCATAGGCACGCAAGGCGGCTTACAACAATGGCAATAAAATACAATAAAAATTACAATTTCACATTAAAAGCAATAATTTAAAAACAACATTAAAACAATTAAAATTTAAAAAAACAACAATACGCCCCATGGATCATAAAATATAAGCAAGAATATCAAAGACAGCCAGCCTGTCAATAATTAAAAGCTTTTCGAAATAATTAGGTCTTCCGCCCCCACCGGAATGTTACCAAAGAGGGAGCAGTTCTTAATTCTAAGGGGAGGGTATTCTTTAGGGTGTTGGTGGGCCACCACCAAGAAGGTATGGGGGCCACCACCGAGATATTATGCAGCAAAATGGTCTATTGGGGTTTTCTAGCCATTGTCACCTTCACTGTGGCTTTCCTTGCCCGGAAATTGTCAGATGCCTTTAATGATGCCAAATTTATCACTTTGAGCATGATTATATTTTGCTCTATTTGGTTGGCCTATCTCCTGCTGCTCGTTTCCACCACAGGAAAAAAGAGAGTGGCCATGAAGATTGTCTCTGTGTTAGCCTCCAGTGCTGCATTGCTGGTCTTTATGTTTTTCCCCAAATGCAACATTATTTTGTGGAGGCCTGAGCTGAACAGCAGAGAACAATTAAGAAACTGAGCAAGTAAGAAACTGGAAACGCTGAAGAAGTGTCGATTGCAGTCGTTGCTTTTTGCTACTCCATCGACATCCAAGGCTTCTTACAGTTTTTAAGCCATCCTGTGGAGGAACTGAGTGTCCCCACTATTGTTGCCTGAGCACAGTATGGTATCTAGTTGAGCATTATGCATTATTATAGTCATTTGTCATCCGTCACAAAGCATGTCTTCAAAGGGGTGATAAAATGTGGCAGGTTGTGTTTATCAGTTCCATGGCAATTCTTTTTCAGAAATGGCTGACTGTATCACTTGTCCCAATGATCAGTATCCAAACATGCGCCAGACTTCCTGCATTCCAAAAATTTTTGTCTTCCTGTCTTAGGAAGATCGTCTGGGTATCATTTTAGCCATTTGTGCTCTTTCTTTTTTTGTTGATCACAGCTCTGGTACTATGAAGCATCACAACAGTCCCATAGTCAAAGTCAACAACCAGAGCCTGATTTCTCTCTTGCTGTGCTTCCTTTGTCCATTGATATATAGTGCTCGACCTGAAAAGGTGATAGGAGTCCTCCACCAAAACTGCCTTTGGCATCATCTTTACAATGACCATTTCTTCTGTTAGGGCTGTTTGCTGTGTAGGCAAAAAAACATGCATAGTGTTCCTAGCATTCAAGGCCACCTGGTCAGGATCCACTACAAATTGCTGGATGGGGAAAAGATTGGCCTACTCCATTATTCTTCCTTGCAGAAGCAATCATGATGAAGCAGTCGTTTGTATTGTATGTCTGGCAATCATTCCCCTATTCCCAGATACTGAAACGCATTCACAGACTGTGGAATTCAAGACATCACTTTGGAATGTAAAAAGTCATCAACCATGTTTTTCAGCAGACAGATCTATTGGAGTCTTCTAGCGATTGTCCGTATCACTATGGCTTTCCTTGCTCGGAGGTTGCCAGATGCTTTTAATGAAGCCACATGTATCACTTTCCTCATGGTTGTATATTGCTGTGTTTGGCTGGCCTATCTTCGGATCTTCGTGAGCAGCAAAGGGAAAAACAGAGAGGCAATGAAGATCATCACTATGTTAGCCTATCTACCAATGTTGTTAACCACCAGGGGAAAATACACAGTAGCCATGGGCATCTCCTGGATCTTAGCCTCCAGTGCTGCATCGCTGGGCTTTATGTTTTTCCCCAAACACTGCCTTATTTTATGGAGGCCTGAGCTGAACAGCAGGGAACAAATATGAAAGTGGAAATGCTAATGAAGTGAAGACGTGTCCGTTTCATTTGTTGCCTTTTGCTACTCCATCAAGAACTATCTGGATCCTTTGAAGTTTTAAGTGCTCCTCTGTGTTCTGTCAATGTCTTCAGTTAAAAGCATTTTTAACCGGCCTTTCCATGCCCTGACAGGAAGTTGGCTTAAAAAAGAATAATCAATCCAAAGAAGGAAAAAAAATGAAATCAATAATAATAAAAAAAGAAGAAGGTATAATAAATGTCAAGCGTAGTAAGAGGTATGAAGCAAGAACCAAAACAGCAGCACAGCAGATCCAAAAGAACAGGAAGTCAGTTCAAGAAGTCAGTAACATGCATTCACATATATGTGTGAAATGATATATGAAGGAATCCATGAGTTGGGCAGTAGGGTGTGTCTTATTGCTGCTGGTGGTAGGCGGATAAATGCTTTGCTGAAACAGTATCCACCAAAGGGTGTGCTGGGATGGGTCTACCCAACTCTTCAATTGCTTTCCTTTGATCAGTGGTTCCCAAACGTTCCTGGGTCACCATGTCCCCGCAGTCTCTTCTTCCTGGCTGATCCAGGTGCTGCAATGATGGATCTTGCAAAAGCTCATGAGATCCAAGATGGCAGCACCAAAATGGCATCTTATTACACAAGATCCAATATTATATCGTCCAGGGGAACAGGTAGGAACATCCCCTATGCATGTGCCATAGTACTCTAAAATATCCCTTCTGAGCACACCTGAGCAGGTGTGTACCTGCACCCTCACTTGAATGATTGCCTATTCAGATGATTATTTGGAAACCAGGCCATGAGGGACTTCTAATCCATCATGCTTGAACCTGCACTGGTTTATAATAGACCACAAGGAGAGATTACTTCCCTCCCTGGCTCAGTGCTCAGAACACCTGAGAGTTGTGTTGGACAAGACCAAATTAAAATGCGTGTACATTTTTTTGAGATGCCCTTTGTGTATATGCGTGTGCGCGTGCCGCGCAAGTGTGTGTGCGTGCATCTGTACGCAAACAGTGGCTTTATACAGTGATTACAGTGATTTATCGTTATATACAAAGTCTGAATGGGCTTTCGATATACAGGCATGCCCTGATATCTGCTGGGGTTCCCTTCCAGGCCCACCTTCCCCAAAGGATACTAGAAACGATGGATACTGGGGTTGCCTTTTTAACGATAAGGGAACAGCTGTGGTTTTGCAGCAACAAGGTAAAAATAAGTTGCAGACCTTCTATGTCAGATGTCTACGTGCCTTTACGACACCCAGCGCTAGCCGTGCAGCCTCAGTTCTGCTGTTGCCCAGCAATAGGATTGGGCTATAAGAGGTTTTTCATCCCTTCAAAATGTGTGGAAACCTGAACTCACTGGGAATGCATTTCTTAAGCCAGACACCACTGCAGAAAAAAGTTCTGTCATGAGTCATCACCTACTGGGTATCGAAAGGTGATGATGCCAGTAAAAGAGCAATGTGCAATTACCTGCTGAGATGGGCAGACATATGGGAAGAGATTGTCCATCAAGGTATCTGGGTCGCATACCTCAAAGGACTTTATAGGTTTGTCCTCAGACGTGTATGTGCTACCACTGCAGATTTATTAATGGACATATGATATGATCGCGGTTAGTGGCAGGTGCCAGCCAAGAGTGGTCATTGTGGGGACCCTGACACCAATACATTGTGGTGGGGCAAGGTGGTGCATTGGGATGGTAGTTTCAGAGCAGATATACAGGCGACGGAACAGAGCCCAGGATAAGTTGGGGACATGCTGAAGATGAGAAGGGGCATTTCTTGGTGACAGAAGTTCTGCTGATATCCTATCCCCCTTTCGGGCCTCATTTCCAAAACCTGGGTCCGTTTGGAGTTGTGCTTGCAAAATTTTCTAGCCCAGGTCTAAGGCAAGGGGGAAAAAAATCCTTAAATTGAGAAGGTCTCAGGAACGTAAAACTCTTCCATGGGATGCAGCGCAAATGTTGCTGTTGGTGCAACTGTTGGTGCAACAGCAATGGCGCTGGAAACATTATGTTGGATTCGGTGGACTATAAAGCCTGAGTGTTTCAATGCTCTTAGTTCCCCCACAAGTGTTGCCTGAGCACACGAACAGTATTAGAAAGAGACTATGGCCTTCACTCCCTCTCTACTTCTCCCCCTCCCCCAAGAAAGTCTTGAATGAGAATACAATGTGGCACCTTAGTGTAATGGTTCTATGGCTCTTCTTTTTTTCAGACATGGCTGATTGTTTCACATGCCCCAGTGATCAGTATCCAAACAAGCAACGGACTTCTTGCATTCCCAAGACTATAGTCTTCCTGTCTTATGAAGAACCTCTGGGTATTGCTTCAGCCATTTGTGCACTTTCATTTTCATTGATCACAGTTCTGGTGCTAGGTTTGTTTATCAAGCATCACAACAGTCCCCTAGTCAAAGTCAACAACCGGAGCCTCACCTATACACTTTTGATTTCTCTCTTGCTGTGCTTCCTTTGTCCGTTGATATATATTGGCCGACCTGGAAGGGTGATGTGCCTCCTCCGCCAAACTGCCTTTGGCATCATCTTCACAATTACTATTTCTACTGTGTTGGCAAAAACAGTGACAGTGATTCTAGCATTCAGGGCCACACGTCCAGGGTCCACCTTGAAGAGCTGGATGGGAAAAAGGTTGGCCTACTCCATTATTCTTCCTTGCAGTGTGGCTGAAGCCATCATTTGTATGGTATGTGTGGCAGCCATTCCCCCATTCCCAGAACCTGACATGCATTCACAAATACAAGAAATCATTTTGGAATGTAATGAGCCATCATCAGCTGTTTTGTTCAGCAAAGTGATTTATTTTGTGTTTCTAGCCATTGGCAGCTTCATTGTGGCTTTCTTTGCTCAGAAGTTGCCAGATGCTTTTAATGAAGCCAAATTTATCAATTTCAGCAATTTGGCACATTCCTGTATTTGGTTGGCCTATATTCCGACCACCCTGTCCACCAAAGGAAAAAGTAGAGTAGCTGCAGACATCTTCTTTGACTTAGCCTCTAGTTTGGTTTTGCTGGGCTTTATGTTTTTCCCCAAATGCTACATTATTTTGTGGAGGCCTCGGCTGAACAGCAGGGAACAAATACGAAAGTGGCAATCCTGAAGAAATGCCAAAATGGCAATGCCATTTTAGATGTTGCCTTTTGCTATGCCATTGACAACCATCTGATTTAGAGTGCAATCCTATGCATATCTAATTAAATCAGAAGTACATCCCATGGCATTCAATGGTTCTTACTACCAGGAAAGTATAGGATTGCAGACTTAGTAGCGTGGCATAAAGGGGAGGTCAAAATGCTATTTATTTGCAGTACCTGAAAGCACTGTGTAAATGCCCCCCACCCTTCCCTGCTGGAGCCATACTGGGTGGACAGAGCCAGGGAGAGGCCTCTGCATTGCTCCCACTACCTTGCATGGCTGTGGCAGTGAGGGGGAGGAGCCAATTGCATGGTGGGTCCAGTTGCCACCAATAGTGTTTGTAAGGTTTGTTTGATCCCCCCCCCTTTAACTCAATTACTGATCTGAAGCTTTTGCAGTTTTAAATGCACCTCTTGGTTCTATATATCTTTTCTATTTAAAAGTAATTTTGCCTTGCCTTCTGCTAGTTCTTTGGCAACAACCTGGAGCTTTGCAGTTTTAATTGTACCTCTATTATTTATTTAAATGCATGTATATCCTGCCTTGCCAAGCCCTGATAGGCAGTTTTCAGGTGGCTTACAAAACAAATACGCAAAATAAGAAGGAAAAAAAGTTCAATTAATAATAATAATAATAACAACAACAACAACAACAACAGAAGATGGTGTAATAAAAAGGCGTCGTCAAAGGCAAGAGATATGAAGCAAGAAACCAAACAGCCACACAGCAGAACCAAAAGAACAGGAAGCAGGAAAGGAAATAATCAGTGAAGGATTCCATGAGACCAAGAGATTCCAAGTGTCAACAAGGAGCAAGGAACACCTAAATTATGTTTGGACCACTCTCGGAGTCAGAGAGACCAGCTCACAGATGTGCGCCATCCTCCCTGACTCAGAGAGGGGCACAAACGGACACTATGGTGGTCCTTGCTGGACAAACTTTGCTGGCCTAACTGTGCCAGCCTAACTTCAGGTTAGGATAGCACCCTTAAAGTTTTACAAAAGATGTTCAGCTGGAAACCAGTAATAGACTTCCTGCATGAGAAGAGAAACATTGGTGCAACAAATTATGGATGTGATGAATAGGCGGGTGATTTAGACCGAAAGCATTTTGATGGGGATTAAAACCATTTACTACCATTGGTGAATTCACCCGCCAATTAATTTCAATTAATGTTTTAGAGATTTTCAAAAAGTGGCTGCACCAAATTACCTGAAACTTGCTCTGTAAACAGTGTAAGGATAGACCTTTTTAGAGGTACAGTTGTTTTGACTGTCCACCCATGTCATCATTTAAAAAACAGGGGCAGAATTTGGGTTTTTTTGTTTTATGGGGTGCCGTTTCTGAATCTGATTGGGGCCCCCCCAAATCTGAAATGAAAGTTGCCATTTTAGCTTCCTGTGTTAGGGCAGGGGCTAACCTTTCTCACTGAGTCAACTTTAAAGCTTTCAGGTACAATTAGCACCTGTAATAATTTTTTAAATAATTGGCGCGCAAATCCGCCGATGGTAGGGAACGCGGGTACTTCCATTCAAACTCTGGGCTAACGTGGGGTTTCTTTATAGAGGCTAACTATCTTTTTATTTTGGGGGACAAGTTAGGTGAAAATATAGAGGAGACACATATCTCCTAATTTTCCTGTGTTATTTCTACTGTTCTGATGTCTTCAGAGACAGAATAAATTATTGCATGTGGCAACAGAGAAAATGTTTTTTTTTATACTCCACAAGGATTCACATCATTTATTGTGAAAGACAGGCTTGTGATGAGATATCTAGTTGAAGACAATAGGCCAGAAAGCTGCAAATGCTCTTCCTAGAAAAACACTAGCTTTCCATTCATTTTGTAATGACTGAGAATTGCCATTGACAATTGACATTTAGAAAAATCTGCATTTCAATGTAATCACTATTCAGTGTAATCACTGAGGACATCAGATAAGCATTCTCACCTAAGTGTTAGTTACCCAAACAAACAAACAAAAATAGGATTCTGTTCCCTTGTCAGTCACTGGTTTCCTTGTAATATGGCAAAAGGTCTGTTTCTTTGAGCACAAGCAGATTCCACTCACCCAAAGCAATTGATCTATCTCACTGCAGACTTTTCTCACAAACCTGATTCATGCTGTGAGGGTCATCCTGTTGCACCATGGCAGCAAACTTTACTGAGGCATAATCAACATGCACAGGGCTCCCTTCCCCACTGCAGGGATTAGCATATGTAATGTACACAGCATGGAGGCCTCTCAGAGTTCCTCAGGCTACAGAAAAAGCTAAAATGACCCACTCAGTGACACAAGAACAGGAAAATACTGAGTAATAAATTATATTAGTTGTACAATCAGTCTTGTCAATGGTGCAAGAACACAGAATAAGGTTCAAATAATATTCCTCCAAATTCAGCACCTCGGCACAGTCCAATAGTCAAATTTCATAGTGAGGTGAGAGATGGGATTGATGATTTTGCTTTGTTTCACATAGGAATCATCCTTCCAGCAACTAAAGGGTTATTTTCTTGAAAGGTTATTTCTTGCCTCTGTAGCTGCTAGAGGAGACAAATCAATGAGAAAGATGATTTTTTTTTTGTCCACAGCTTGTTCTAGGGCTGGGGTGGGAGGGAAAGGTGAAAGGTTCACCTTAGAAGCTGCAAGCTGCAGAAACCAACTCTATCAAAAAAAATAGGGTTTTTCCCAGCAGAGAAGGGTCAAGGAAAGTCCAGGAGACTTCTTGTCTCCAGGTTGTCCAAAACAGGTAGAAAAACCCTGCAAAAAGACCTAATTAGTCAGATTACAGCAGTCAAAGCTTTGCCAGAAATTCAGTTTTGCAAGAAGGAACTTCTTACTTCATGATTGGTACTCTAGGGCCCCCTTCTGGAAATTCCTGAAGTAAGCAAGCTGTGTGCTCACTGAACAATGATTTTTTAAAAGATTTTCAGGGGGTAAAGGTAGCTTTTTGCAACACTTCCATAGAAATTTATTTATTTATTTATTTATTTTATTATTAGATTTGTACCCCGCCTTATTGTGCCCGAAGGCACCCAAGGCGGCATTACAATATAGATATAAAAACAATATAACAATTCACAATTAAAAACAATTAAAACAGAATTAAACAATACAATCAAAAATTAAGAACACAATTAAAAACAAATTTAAAAACAATATAAAAAACAACAAGCCCCGTGGGTTATAATAACCAGCCAGCCTGTCAACAATTAAAAGCTTTTTGGAATAAAAAGGTCTTCAGCCCCCGCCGAAATATAAACAAAGAGGGAGCAGTTCTCAATTCTAAGGGGAGGGTGTTCCAGAGTTGGGGGGCCACCACCGAGAAGGCCCTCTTCCTGGCCGCCACCCCTCTCACTTCTCCTGGTGGCGGCACAGTCAGGAGGGCCCCCCCCCAGATGATCTTAGAGTACGGGTTGGATTATATGGAAGAAGGCGGTCCCTCAAATACCCCGGACCCGAGCCGTAAAGGGCTTTAAAAGTCAAAACTAGCACTTTGAATTGGGCCCGGAACAGAACCGGCAGCCAGTGCAGTCGCCGAAGCAGCGGCTCGACAGAGTCAAACCGACGTGCTCCAGCAACCACCCGAGCCGCCGCGTTCTGTAGTAGTTGTAATTTCTGGACCGTCTTCAAAGGCAGCCCCACGTAGAGCGCATTGCAATAATCTAATCTAGATGTCACTAGGGCATGGGTCACAGTGGCCAGGTCCGCACAGCTCAGGTACGGCCGCAGCTGGCGGATCAGCCGAAGCTGAGCAAAGGCTCCCCTGGCCACAGCCGCCACCTGGGAGTCCAGGTGTAGCTGTGAATCCAGGAGAACCCCCAAGCTACGAACCTGCTCCTTCAGAGGAAGTGCGACCCCATTCAGAGCAGGACGATAGTCCAATACCCGAGCCGTGGATTTCCGAACCAAAAGCACCTCTGTCTTATCCGGATTTAATTTCAGCTTGTTCGCCCGCATCCAGCCCCCAACTGCCTCCAGACAGCGATCCAGGACCTCAACCGCCTCCTCAGAATCAGGGGGAAAGGAGAGATAAAGTTGGGTGTCATCAGCATATTGATGGCACCCCACTCCAAACCCCCGGATGACCTCTCCCAGCGGTTTCATGTAGATGTTAAAGAGCATGGGGGATAAGATGGAACCTTGTGGCACCCCAAACCTAAGAGGTCGGGGTGCCGAACAAGCCTCCCCCAGCACCACCTTCTGGGATCTGTCAGCCAGGAAGGAGCGGAACCACTTCAAAACAGTGCCTCCAAGCCCCAACCCGGCCAGCCGACCCAGAAGGACACCATGGTCGATGGTGTCGAAAGCCGCCGAGAGGTCCAGTAGGACTAACAGGGTCGCACTTCCCCCGTCCATCCCCCGGCGCAGGTCATCCACCAAGGCGACCAAGGCAGTCTCCGTCCCGAACCCCGGCCTGAAGCCAGATTGGAATGGGTCCAGATAATCCGTTTCCTCCAGAACCCTCTGAATTGATACACAGCACCATGGATAGCACGCCAGTTTTGCACAGTAGACATTAAACCTTCAGTACCATTGGCGGGCAAAAACACCAGTTTCAGTTCAGGTATATGGGAACACTTTGACATGGTTCCAAAAACATAATTGCCCTGAGAAGGGCAGTGGCTGTACATGTTTCAAAATGCAAAAGACTTTTGCGCAAAAATACCCATGGTAGCAAATGAGTGACAATGAGATTAAGGGCACAATCCTAGCTAAGTTTCCAGCACCTGCATAGCTGTGCCAATGGAGCATATGCTGCACCCTACAGTAGAGTAGTAGTCACAGAGGCCTCCTCGAGGTAAGGGAGTGTTTGTTCCCTTCCCTTGAAGCTCTGTTGCCTTTATCCCAGAGCTAGAAAGTTCATTAGGATTGCACCCTAAAAAAATAAGAAAATGACTTGTGAAATTCCAGGGTGGAGTCGCCACAGGTACACGCTAGGACTTTTCATGAGTCAATTCACGAGGGTGTGTGTGTCATGATTAGCAGGTTAACCGGCTGGCTCTGTTCCATTTTGAGGCCAGTCTTTTCCCATGCCTGTCTTTTTCCCATCCCTCTCTGGGATCTAGGCGGTGAGAATGTTCCCCCTGGAGGCTGTTTTGTCTTGCTAGTGGCTAGCAGCAAGATAGAGGGGCCTCTAGCAGGGAAACGAAACCTCCCAAGGACATCTTCACTGTACCAGGAGCTGTTTTGCTTCTAGTTGACAAGGGGAGCTGGGAAGGCGGGGGGAAAGTAAAAGACTCAGACTTTTTGAGGCTTGAGTGAGAAGAGACCATTTTGCCCTCATGACACCTAGTTCTGTCCTCTGCTGGGTGAGTGATATGAAAATGTAATTAGATTAGGAGATAGATGTTTTCTTATTTTGCATTAAGCATCATGTAGTTAAGCCATGTTTTTGGCCTGCTCTGAAAGGCCTCATTAAGCCTCTATGCTGTAACCTGTAGTTTTAAATAAATTTTACTCCATGGTGTGCCTCGTGCGTTGGGAGCGGATCTGAACTCCTGAATTGACTCAACTTGAAACTTATGCACAACACTGCTTTCTATCTCATACACACACCGACTCACACCCTTCCCTTTAAGCCACTTTCCTGGCTTGGTTGGTAGTGCAAATGAGGAAGCAAGTAATGATAGAAGTGCTGTAAACACACCACACTATCCTCAGTATTTTTTAAACTTTATTTCAAAGTAGCCTATGTTCTCTCATAGGGGAAGGCACTTACTGCCCTGGAGGGTCGTCTTGCATCTGCGTACTGTACGTTGCTGACACAAGGCCTTGTACAGTAGAGCCAGGAATCCATCCTCCTCCTCTTCCTGTTCTAAGCAAGTCTTACAATAGGTCCCAATCCAAAGACCTTTATGGCAGGTAGTACATGTTTAATGCCAGCTAAAAGTATCACTAACGGGCTGTAAAGCATGTTAGCAACACAGCATGAGCAACCACTGCTCTTGCCAGGATGGAGCTAATTAGTGCCCGGCTTCAGAGCTGAGAGGGAGGCTGGCTGTCACTCCACTAGTGTCAGCTAACAGTAAAGAGATTCGGGGCAGGGGAAAGGTGGGGAGTGGGTGGAACCCCTGCTAACTGGGCAAGAGGCACTTTTTCAAGTGGTGTCCTCTTATATTTAGCAGGGGGAGAGCAATTGTCCCTCATCACCCCAGCGCAGTGTCTTTCTCGTGGCTGTTGCTGGTGGTGTTCTCCATTCTTTTAGATTGTGAGCCCTTTTGGGACAGGGAGCCAGTCAACTGTAACATTATTATTTGCCTGTAAACCGCTTTCTGAACTTTGTGTTAAAAGCGGTATATAAATACTAGTGATTGATTGATTGATTGAACTGGCTGGGGAAGGGAAGGATCAGGCCCGTGAAGGGGATGGGGAAGGTTGCAACTTCTGCCACCTCATCCTGAACGCCATCCAGAGCCAGGCAGCTTGACATTGGTCAAACACAAGCACAAAGCCAAGGAGACCCATTGTTGCTGGCTGTGGTCTCCCTGGGGGAAGGGAGCAAATACTCCCTTTCCCCAAGGCGACCTTTGGCCTTATCCCTGCAGGGCCAGGATCCAGCTAGCACCCTTTTGGTGCCTCTGAAGGCCTGGATTGGGCTGCCCCTGGATCAAGGTAGTTGGATCAAGACTGAGAGCTCAATCCTAACCTGGAGTTAGGCCGGCAAAGCCTGTCTGGCACAAGGGCCACTGTAAAGCTCATTTGGACCACTCTCGGAGTCAGGGAAGATGGTGCATGTCTGTGTGCTGGCCTCACTGACTCCAAGAGTGGTCCAAACATACTTTACGGTGTGCCGGTCAAACTTTGATGGCCTAACTCTGTTGGCCTAACTCCAGGTTAGGATTGTGCTCTGAGAAAGGGGAGTATGTAGAAATGGGAGAAAACAGGGATAATAAAATAAAAACACATAATACTGCTTTCTGCACTTCTCGTTTTTGTAAACAAACATCCCAAAACCTGCCAAAACACCCCATTTTATGGGAAATGAATGTGGCTTCATCTGTTCAATTCATTACTTTGAACACACACACACACACACACACACACACACACACACACACACACACATTCAGGTATTTTATTTTATGTTTTAAAAGGTCATAACTTCAATTTGGCCAATCTAAAAGTTTTATTCCCTACTGAATTCCAGGTTCCACTTCCTTAATTGCTGGTCTCATTGTGCATCAGGGCAATCAAACTTGCCTGGAGACAACAACAGTGTCACTGTTATTAAAAATGCTGATTTCTGTCCCCTGTGATTATCCAGGGGACTGTAATTCATTCTGCTGCTTGCTAGATCCCCTCCCTGCAGAGTTCCAATGGTCAATCGCTGAGAAAGGATGGCATAAATATACCCCATACTACCTGGAGATTTGGGGCTAAGGGGGCTCCCAGACTTGGGGCTAAGGAGGCTCATCAGACAGGCTGTCGGTTACATTCCATTTTACATTCTGGGCTCCAGCAAGCAAATGGAGCTACCACACAAGTCAGCTTGTTGTAATCATGGAGACTGTAATGACATTGCAATAGATGCAAATAGAAGTCTCGGTGTTCAGAGAGCCTGTTGGCACTCAAGATGGTGATATTCCTCGTGTTCATTGTGGTGCTGTTGCCGCATGCAGTTTGTAATGCCCAGATTACTAATTGTGGGCTATGGCACCCCCAGTTTGGTCATCACCACTATTATCAGCCAGGAGATCTCAATTCAATTTCAAACCTTTATTGGCATAATCGTAAAGAAAATAAATAATAAATAACAAATACAGTAACAGTAGCAGAGAATCATCTCTTAAGCTTAAGAACAGCCATCAGAAAGGAGGCAACAGCCTTAGTCACATCAGTACATAAATCGTTCAATAAAAAAGGAAGAGGATTGGCAAATGGAAAAAAGGGATGAGCTAAAATGGGTTGAAGATAGCGAGAACGAAGTGATTGAAGAGACACACATTGTAAAAGAATATGTTGAAGAGAATCTGGAACTACAAAGCAAAAATGGCAAATTCTATTTTCACGGGGAATCTTACGGAAACGACCAAGATGGTAAGCAGTAGGAAGAATATTTAAACGAGCCAGCATGAAGGCTCTGCGAAGAAAAGGATTAGATAACTGATAAAGGTAGTTAAAAGGAGGATTACGTAGTGAAGAAAGACCATAGAAGCGAGGAGAACAGATAGGATTGAGATGAGAATTCATAAGATCATGTTCTATTTGATATAGTTTGGATTTGATTATGTTGTGAGCAAGAGATAAGGAGACATCAAAAAGAGATTCCAAAGAAATACCAAGGGAAAAAAGTTTAATAGTTAGTAACCTAAACCAAGGAGATTGGTAAGAATCTTTAAGCATATCCAATATTAATGAGTTGGGCGGAGTACATAAATGAATACGTAACCAGTATTTAAAAGCAGTAACCCAGGCTAAAGTGGAGGGAAAATGAATACCGAGTTCAAAAAAAATGGTATAAAAATTAATAACATTGGGTAAACCAAGGAGTTTTCTAAAAAAACAAGAAATAGTTTTATCCAGATTGTTACTCACAACTGAAATCCATACCGGAACAGCATATAAAAGATGGGATAAAAGTTTGAGATGGTATATTTGAAGGGCCGCAGGGATGAACTGGTTACCTATAGTATAATAAAATTTAGTTATGGCATGAAGTTGTAAAGAGGAAGAGGTAGAAACTGCTTTAAGATGGGGTGACCATTTAAGGTTGTGATGAAAGATAAGACCTAAATATTTGTACGTAGATACGGTTTGATAAACTTGAGAGCCAATGTGCCAAGGAACAGAAGACCAGGACCTAGAATTAGAAAAAAACATAATTTTGGTTTTTGACGAATTTATAGTTAAGTCATTGTGAGAACAATACTGTTGAAATGATAACAGAGAGTTTCGAAGACCGGATTTGGTTAAGGAAAAAAGAACGGCATCATCGGCGTATAACAGAATGTTTAAGGGTTGTCCATTTAAAGAGGGAGGAGAATTAAGAGAACTAGATAGATGAGAAGGAAGGTCAGCCAAAAATAGATTAAAGAGGGTTGGAGCTAATATACATCCCTGACGTACCCCTTTTTTAACTGGAACAGGGGGAGTAAGTTTATTGGAATGAGGTAAACGAACCTGACAGAAATTATTAGTGTGTAAATTTTGAAGAAGCATTAACAAACGTAGATCGATATCCCAGTTATATAATTTATTCCAAAGAAGAGATCTGTTAACTGAATCAAAAGCATTACGAAGATCAATAAAAGCAACATAGAGTTTAGAATTTGAAGCAAGGTATTTTTGAATAAGAAAAGTGAAGACAGAAAGGTGATCTAAAGTGCTGGAACCGGCTGTAAATCCTATCTGTTCTTTACCTGGCAAACCCTGAGATTGAGCCCAGGCCTGGAGCTTGGGTAAAAGGTGTTTAGAGTATAATTTCCCAATAACAGAAAGTAAACTGATTGGTCTATAGTTAATTGGCAAAGAGGGGTCATCTTTTTTATAAATGGGACAAATATGTGAATAAAGCCATAAGTGAGGGAATTTACCTGTCCTATCTAAATGGGTAAAAAATTTAGCCAAAACATTAGACCACCAGTGAGGGTTATTTAACAGAATTTCGTTAAGAAAAAAATCCGGACCAGGGGCCTTATTAGGTTTCAAAGAGGAAATCAACTCTATAATCTCTGAAGGAAGAACCGGGGGCCATTCAGGCATGTTAAGGATTGGTTTTAAAGAAGGGCCTGAAATCCTAGGGGCCGAAAATACCCCGGAGTAATGAGCCACCCAAGCTTCAGATGAAATGTATGAACAGGGGGAAGAAGACAAAGTGGTGTGGTTCTGTGAGACGAGGGACCAAAACAACTTATGGTTGTGAGAAAGAATGGCCTGGTGAAGTTGAGACCATTTATGTTCTGCAAATAAATATCTTTTACTTTCAAAAAGAGAGAGACAAGAACTACGTAATAATTTGTATTGGGACAAAGAAGAAACAGAAGGATATTGACACACCTGATGAAAAAACAACCTAAGTTGACGTTTAGCCTTCCAACAGTCCTGGTCAAACCAGGAGCGTGCAGTTGAAAGAGAAGGACTAGAGGAAGAAGAAACAAGAATAGGAACTAAAGAACTTAGTAAAGATTCAAAAAGAATAAGAGCATGCGAGGAAGAATCTGAACACTCCAACTGTTGTATAAGAGTAATGGTCTCAGGCTGCATAGTCCAAGCAGTATAAGCTTGTTGAAGTTGATTGGACCATCTGGGTCTACGTGAAATAGATTGCGAGTTTGTGGGGTGGGAAGAAATAGGGTTGAGAGAAGTTGGCAAAGATAAGGTTAAAGAAAGAGGAAGGTGGTCACTTTCAGTACGAGGAATAACTGAGAAATTTGTGAAAAAAGGTAAAAAAGAGTGAGAAGATAAAGCATAATCAATAACACTGGAACCTTTATCAGAAATAAAAGTAAATTGACCAGGAATATCAGATGAAAAAGTTCCATTAAGAATTTGAAGATCAAACGAAAGACAGAGCTGAGTAAAATAAAAAGATTGATTGTTAAAACCTAAATCATTGGAAAACCATGGAATTAAGAACCATGGAGGAAGTTGGTCTAAATCCCAAGATAAATGGGAAGCTAGGGCATAATTATCCTTCCCAATTCTCGTATTAAAATCTCCCAAAATCAGAATAAACGCCGAAGGCCATTGGGAAATATATTGGGAAATCAGTAAATCTAGTTCATTCCAATGAGAAAAGGACGAAGAAGACGGAGTAAAATAAATATTAAATAAAAGTATTGTTGATTGAAAATATCTAATAAGAAAAACTTGAATATGGTGAGAGTCAGAGGTCAAATGTGAAAAAGTCAGTAGTAATGAAGACTTGAAGAAACATACTAAGCCCGCACAAGGGCGGCCTTTGAGATTAGACTTAAAAGCAGGTATATGAAAAACAGAGTAACCAGGCAAAGACGGAGTAGTAAGTGACCAAGTTTCTTGTAAAAGAATAATATCAAATGATTTCAAGAATTTTAAAAAATCTAAATCAGCTAATTTTTTCCACCAGCCTGCCACATTCCACGAAATGATTTTGATAGAATAAGAAGAAGAAGTTTGAGAAGACATTGGTATAGGTCATTGTTGTGAGAAAGGAGACGAAATAGGGGCAGGTTGAAAAGGAGAAGAAGTAGGAGATGTAATAATAACAGGAGAAAAAAGCTGTGGAGGGGATTTAAGAGATGTAGGAGAAAGATTAATCAAGTTATTAGAAGTAGTAAAATCTGAAGGTACATGAGGTGTAATATAGTCAAAATTATCAGGAGGGGGGAACCTGAGTGTCAGCATCTATCAATTGAAATAGGCCAGCAGAACTAGGTTTGTGTATTAGGCACTTAGGAGAAAGAGGAAGGGGGAAAGAACCATTAGAAACCTGCTTATGGGCAGAGGAAGAGGGTAAAAGAAGTGAAGCCTCAGTAAGACAAGGATTAGACAATTTGGGGCTATTATTACAGAAAGTATCCGAAACAATCGCCCTAGACACCAAAGGGTTATCAATAGAACAAAGTTCAGAAGCACAAAGGGGAACAGAAGGAGTAGTAAGGGGAGGGGGAGGGGCAAAAACATTAGGGGAAGAAGCAGAAACAGATTGACAATTCATAAACTTAGATAACTTTTTAGAAGAATGCAAGACAATTTGGTTACTCCGAGGAGGGGTGAGAGTTCCAGAGATATGTCTGAGTTTCAAAATTGAGGTCTTGCAAAGACGAGAAATCAAAGTATTTTTAAAGTGACGGTAGGGCGTAATTCCCATTCGATGCAGCTTGCTTGCAGAAGCAAAAAGGAAACGAGGAATAAAGGGAGACTTAAAATACAATAAAAAACGTAATTCCTTGGGAGAACGAAAAAGGGACTGTATCCGAAACACGTCCACCTCATCCGGAGCAATTTGAAGGAGAGTAGATAAATGAGTCTTAACAAGGGATAGAGAGGACCAATTTGGAAGATAACGACGTGTGGAAAAAGTGGTCACCCTTAAACCAGCTGCATTAGGAACAAAAACAAGATTGTCACTTGCTACTGTTGACACTGACGAAGGTAGGTGAGGTCTATCAGCAGAAGTCGAGGAACTTGAAACAGGAGCAGAGGATCCAGCTGGTTCATGCGTAGGCTGATTGTGTTGGGTAAATGGTTGAGATAAAGATAATTGGAGAGCAGAGAGTCTTGTTGATAAATCCTGCAAAACAGATTCTATAGAAGAAAGCCGAACAAAAATTTCTGAAACAGTTTGTGCCGTTAATAAAGAATGTTTCCTGAGGGTGGAAAAAATTTCTTCGGCGTCCTCTTCAGCTTTTTTTCCCGACGGCAGGTTTGCTTCACCCAATATAGGGAGGGGAAGGGAGGATTCCATAGGAGAAGCAGAAACAAAAGGCGATAAGGGTTGGGTAAACACATCAGGGGAATCTTTATGCGGAGGGGTTAATCTCTTCAAGAAATATGCCTCGAGTCTAGATTGTTTAGAAGCTGTATCCAACTCCGTTAGAGATGTTGGAGAGAGCGCTCGCTTTTTCCCCATTAGGCTGCAGGGAGGAGCAGAGCAGCTCAATAATCAGACTAACGAGGTAGTAACAACACACCCACACGCAACAACAAAACTCACTCCAAAGTCAGTTCAAGGCCTCCCGAAAGCCACAGTTCAAAGGGAAGATGAAGGAAAAAAAGGAGCCACCTTGAAGACAAAACCAAAGTCCAAATGCCGAACAAGTAAAAAGTTTAAAAGGAAAAAGAACCAGAGCTCGTGATTCCTCCCAACTGAAGGCTACGACCAACAACCTCACTCATCACCAGGAGATCTCATTATTGGAGCCATAGTCTTTCAGAATGCGCCCCTTATCAGCGAAAGCAGTTTCAACCAAAATCCTCCTGACCTACAGCTTGGCAGGTTTGAATATTGGTGTCCCCCGCCCAATAATATATCTATATGCAGATTCTATTCTCTGGCAAACCAATCACATGGAATGGTTTGGGCTGAGCTGCATCAACAGTAATCTCTAATGCTAGAAATTGAACCAGGTTCAAGTCGTGGACCTCAATTCCCATCTGCTGGGGTGGGGAGTTACTGGATAGAATCTTTGCAATTCGGACCACAGCTCAGTAATATAAGTGCACTTTGAACACACTAACTAGCATGGAATGGTAGGAGTAGCAAATGTGAGAACTGCACAAGGATCTCATGTTTTCTTTGCAAAGAATACATAAAGGATTGTACTGGATTCTTCCAATAAAGACTAAGGGTGCAATCCTAATCAACTTTTGAGCACTGACATAGCTGTGCCTATGGGACATGTGCTGCGTTCTGCAGTGGAATAATAATCACGGAGGCCTCTTCAATATAAGGAAATGTTTGTTCCCGTATCTCAGAGCTGCATTGCTCTTACCCCAATGCTGGAAAGTTGCTTAGGATTGTGCCCTAAATATGCTGGGTTGGTCAACATCAATGAAACAAATGGAAGAGTCAAGAATGAAGCGCCTATTGCTTTCCTACACAGAAAAGTCACTTAGGTCACAATCCTAACCCGCTTTCCAATACTGACACAGCGGTGCCAATGGGACAGGTGTTATACCCTGCAGTTGGAAGGTGGTTACGGAGGCCTCTTCAAGGTAAGAGAATGTTTCTTCCCTTACCTCCGAGCTGCATTTCCCTTACCCCAGTGCTGGAAGGCTGGTTAGGATTGCGCCCTGAAAATGTACTAGGCTGTGAAATGTTTTGAAATATTTTCTTCAGTAATTTGGTGTTTAATAGTTGAGTATAATTGGTGAGTATAACTTGATGTTCCCGTTTGACTGAGGGTGCAATCCTAACCTGGAGTTAGAATGGCACCAGTCTCTTTGGATTGTCTAGGGGTGTTGTGCGTTTGGACCATTCTCCGCATGTCTGTGTGCCAGCCTTTCTGACTCAGAGAGTGGTGCAAATATACTTTACAGCATGTTTGCCACACTCCTGGGTCAGTAAAAGGGACTTGTACCAGTCTAACTCCAGATTGTGCCCTCAATGTTTAATTGGCTCTACAAATTGAACTCTTCCACCCCCATTGAAAAACGTGAAAGAATGATTTATTCCAAAACCAAGTCAAACAAATTCAAAGGCGATGAATGTCCTTCCTTTCCCTCCCATCTCTCTTCCCTGCGCTTCCATATTATGCTAACACATAATAACATTGGTGTGTGTGTGTGTGTGTGTGTGTGTGTGTGTGTGTGAGAGAGAGAGAGAGAGAGAGAGAGAGAGAGAGAGAGAGAGAGAGAGATCATGGAAAACAGAAGTTTCTATGCCAAGGATGGGAGAGGGGAATTACTTCGGGATACTGAGAAAACTTTTATTCATGTACATTTTTCCATATTGGGGCTATGTATGCCCTATTCTGCTACACTACCTACCTAATATGGGAGATCAGTTGTCATGTATACTTGACATATATACTTGACATGTTTACATGTAAAGACCATACTGATATGGTCTTTTCATTGATATAGTTTGGTAGTTCTACTCTTGCATGACCCATTCTGGCTTACAGATTGCCATACAAAAGCTAGTACGTTAAACATATTAATAACAATATTTGATTCATAATATACTAGCAATAAATTTAGAAATTGCAGAATTTGCCTATGACCGTAAATCTTTTTGTAGTATGTTTATTCAGAGCTACCAACATGTCCTGGCTTTGGAATTTGCTGTGAAAGAGATCAATGAAAATCAACAGTTGTTGCCCAATGTAACATTGGGATTCAAAATTTATGACAGCTATGGATGGGCAATGTGGACCTATCAAGCCACATTGCACCTTATTTCTCCAAAGGACAGATTTGTTCCCAACTACAAATGTGGCATCAAGGGCAGTCTAATGGCAGTCACAGAAGAACTGACCTCTGACCTCTCCCATCAACTACCAGAAGTTTTAGGCAGCTACAAGATTCCACAGGTAGGCTGTACATGTGAGTGAAAAAATAATATGCAATTTGCTCAAGCCCATTCCTTTAAGATTACCACAATCTCTTGCCTTTCTATGTCAGATAGCCTAGTTGTTATTAGCCTATTAATTTAATACAGAGCCCAATCCTTGTGTGTCAAGGTTGAAAGTAAGCATTTTTCCATGTCTGATTCACTTTGCTATTGGAAAATGGCTGAGAAATAACCCAACTTATTGCTATATTCTAAGGAAAGCAGCAGGCTCTGGCATCATAATGATGGCACTTGTGGCTGTAACATCACTTTCAGAAGGTCCTGGACAGGATGGGTCCTGTTATAGACAGATAAATCTTTGAGTTATGTTCTCTGCCCCTTTAAATTAGGATGAGTTGGTTGGGTTTGGTATCATTATGCACTTTGTATTGGAGCTGTAACATTTCTGTTGATCGTCAATCCAATTCAGCTGTGAATGGGTGTGGGATTTTTCCATTGTGCGGAAAGGAAAAAAAAAACCCTATAAGTTAGTAGGGAGAGAGCCTTGTAAGGGACTGGAACTATGCAGAGGAGGTGTAGAAGAAATAAGTAGTGAAGCTGGAGTGAAGGAGGTTCAGTTGCTGGTGTATAGAAAGACTATGACTCTGCGATCCAGCATTTGGAAGAGTGGGACAACTCGTCAGCAACACCATAAGTAGAAGTGATTTGGGATTATTAAGAGGAATAGAGAGAGAGTTGGTGTTTCCTTTTGTATTTTATTTTAAAATGTTGGATTTGCCATTTGTGCCTAAAGTGTTGAAATTGTTTAATAATTTTTTTTAACCTTGATCTGATTCCTACTGGTATCAATCCTTTGCTCAATAAACGAACTCTGGAGTAAAGAAGAGAAAAGCTTCTAGTCTGGCAGCCAGGGCTTAAAGAGCCGGCTGACCAAGAGAAGAAGAGGCTACCCCAGACACCCTGTTAAGGGAGAGAGGTGCAGTGAAGAGGGGTTGAACGGAACAGGTCCCAGTGCTAAATGTTTTCAGAACCACTGTACTAGAATATTTAGAAATGTTGAGCTAGCATATCAGGACAATCATTAGATTATGTTAGCATATAGGGACAATCTTTACAATTTTCAAATTTATCTCTCCTCTTTTGCTGATCACCTCTTACATATACAGAAATCAACATTCTGAAAGTGGTAAATATCATTTTGAACAAAAACATTTCTGTTTACGTCCTCTGTCTACATTTAGATGCTATATGGTTCTGCTGCAGATTCAATGGATAAGAATCAAGCACTTTCTGTCTACCACACAGAACCAAATGGAGTCAATCAGTACAAGGGGATACTCCTATTACTTCTCCATTTCAAGTGGACATGGATTGGATTCATTGCTGCCGATGACATGACTCTACAATGGTTCATGGACTTCATGTTCCAGGAATTTTCTGGAAAAGGCATCTGTTTTGCCATCCTGGAATCGTTCAACAGTTTAGCTAATGAAAAATGTCCAAAGAAATTTTATGATAAAATAATGACTCACAATGCCAATGTATTGGTCTTCTATGGAGATGTTCACTCCATGCTATATTTGAGATGGTTAGTAAATAGAGTACAAAATACAAAAGGTAAAGTCTGGATTCTGACAACACAGATGGAGTTAAAATATTCTGCCAGCCACAGTACTTGGGATATTCAAGGTTTTCATGGCACTTTATCATTTGCAACTCACTCCAATGAACTGCGAGGATTTCAATCATTTCTTCTAAGCAGAAACCTTTCCAGCAACAAAGAAGACGGTTTCCTCAAGGATTTCTGGGAAAATGCCTTTCAATGCACATTCTCAGGTTCTGCTCTAGATTACCCAGAAGGGGCTTCCTGCACTGGAGAGGAGAAGCTGGAGAGCCTTCCAGAGTATATCTTCCCATTGAACACAACAGGCCAAAGCTACACCATCTACAATGCTGTCTATGCTGTGGCTCATGCTCTCCATGCCATGTATGTGTCCAAATCCAAAAATAGGGCAAAAACGTTGGAGGGAGAGAGATGGAATCTTCAGAATGAGCAACCATGGCAGGTAACGTCTAAGCTGGTGGCACTTAATGCATTACCTGAAGGAATGTGAGAGTTAGAGCTCAATCCTAACCTGGAGTTAGGCTGGCACAAGGGCCACAGTAAAGTGCATTTGGACCACTCTCGGAATCAAGCAGGATGGGACACGTTTGTGTGCTGGCGTCTCTGACTTCAAGAGTGGTCCAAACATAATTTATGGTTCCCCTTGTGCTGGCCAAACTAGCCTAACTATGCCGGCGTAACTCTAGATTAGGACTGTGCTTTTAATGTGTGCTCCCATAATAATGGTAGTAATATTGAAACAAGTAGATCTGGTGGAAGTGAACAGTGATGTGGTTACATTCACATCAGTGTTGTGTATTCCTTTGCCATGAAAAACATGAGTGAATAAGTTCTCATACCAGTTCTATCACTGCAAGTAAAATCAGCTAATCTGTCTGGCTGCAAGAATAAAATTCAGGGGGTGAACCTCCACTAGATTCCGACCAAAGATTATTAAAAAAGGGGGGGGGAAGGCAATATCAGGGTCAGAACAGAGGCAAATGGATATCATAAAAACTACAGATATGCATTTTCTTCATTCCTTATTTTGATTTTATGAACTTTGTCAGAAAGTGATGGTGATAATCAGGGAGGTAGGTGCAAGTCAATCAACTTGCTCCCAAGTTGGACTCAAGTCGCATCAATGACTGACTCGTTCTTGACTTGGGAGCGAGAATAAGGTGACTCAACTCAAACTCGGGACTTGCAGCTTTTTATCGTCTGAGTTGCTGTGCTGTTCCAGGCTTACTTACTCTTTTTGCCACTTCCATGTTGCATTGCAAGACCTCTTGAGTTGATCCCGGAAGCAAGACATCCCTGACAGTTGACCAGAGGCACAATAGCAGAGGCATTGGGAGGGTTGTTTCAAGGAGGCAGGAGCAGGCTATGGGGGTGCAATATGGGGGAAGTTTTCAGCTCTTGCTTGGAATGAGGGAGGAGGTGGGAAGGACAAGGGGTGGATGCAGAATAGGAGGAGTGGGGTTGTTTGCAATAAGAGGAAGCTTCAGCCCATTTTGTGGGACATGGTGCTGCTGCAAGTTATTGCTGCTGCTGAGCTTGCTGGCCGGAAGGTTGGTAGTTCAAGACCACGTGACGGAGTGAGCTCCTGTTGCTTGTCCCAGCTCCTGCCAACCTAGCAGTTTGAAAGCATGTAAAAATGTGAGTAGATAAATAGGTACCACTTCGCTGGGAAGATAATGGCATTCTGTGCGCCTTGGCGTATAGTCATGCCGGCCACATGACCATGGAAGGTTGTCCTCAGACAAAAGCCGGCTCTTCAGCTTAGAAACAGAGATGAGCACTGCCCCCTAGAGTTGGGCACGACTAGACCACTCAGTTGTGGGGAAACCTTTACCTTTTTTCAGCCTATTTCAGCGCATTTTCACATTGGTGCTCTCCTCTGCAGGAGTAGCATGAATTCCTCTTGTGTCTGTTTTTCTCACATATTTCCAGGGAGGAGGACAACAAGAAACAGGCAGTGCAATACTATGAACCGTGCATAAGAACATAAGAACATAAGAAGAGCCCTGCTGGATCAGGCCAAAGGCCCATCTAGTCCAGCTTCCTGTATCTCACAGCGGCCCACCAGGTGCCCCAGGGAGGCATGTAACAACAAGATGCTTACATCCTGTTGCCACTCCCTTGCACCCGGTACCAGTAGCCCACCACCTTTGTAAGGAGGTTGCACAATCCATCATTGCCTATAGCCCACGACGGACCTTTCCTCCAGATGCAACAGGTGCAGTGTTGATGCAACAGGGTTGTGCCAAGGCTGCGCGCTTAGCGCCGACGCAGAGGTGCCAATTGGCACTCCTTTGTTGGCTCTTTTTGTCCAAATGTTTTCCTTTCCCGTTTAATTTAGCTCCACCCCTTCCTGAAAAGGGTGTCATTTAACAATAGTGCTGGCGACTGGATTTCTTTTGACCAGAATGGAATATTAGTTGCTGGATTTGACATTATCAATTGGGTCACCTTCCCGAACCAAAGTTTTGTTAAAGTCAAAGTGGGAAGGCTGGATCCCTGGGCTCCACCAGATGAAGCCATCACCATTAACAAGGATGCTATTGTATGGCACGGCTGGTTCAACCAGGTAGGACTTAATGTTCTGAATTACCTTATAAAACATGTAGGGCTTCCAAAGCGTGAGGATTGGCTAGAAATCTAAGGGACTCAGCCACAAACATCACGTGACTCCCAAAAGCAAATTCTGGAGATGTTGAGCTGATGCTTGGATTACTTGCATAAGATGTGCACACCTTGCTGATACGTAATTTTCTGGGCATTGTTCATATTGGTAACCCTCCCCTTCTCCTCCATGAAAAACATTACAATTGGGGGATGGTTTTATGCCAGTACGTTTCTTTTATTTTCATATGTTAAGCTTCTTATATCACATAGTAGGATTTGCAAGTATATTAACTGCAGATGAGTGACCAATGCCCTTGAGCTATTGCACATAAATTTCTCTCATTTCTTTGGGAAAAAAAATTCCATTTCTTTAACCTCTATGTCAACTTGATTCTGTTACAATTCACAGAAGACATCTTTTCTATTTTTTTACACCTATGTAATCCATATGATCCTTACTCTTTCATGTTAGTTGGTATCATTAATCTCAATGCAAATGCCATGTCTGCTACAATTTTAATCACACATATGCAAGGATCTGTAACATGCACACCAGGCTTAGGAGACCAGAAGCCTCTTATTGCAAAGCATGGGCAGCCTGGATATAGACCTCAGCCGGCAGTAATGAGTCTCAATATCGGGTGCAGAATCAAGAAGGCCTATGTTGGGCTGCCCAGCCAGGGAGGGGGCACAGGATTGCCACCATCTCAGCCCCCCCTCCTGGGTCCAATCCTCCACTCCTCCCACCCAGTTCCACCCTGCCCCACTTCCACCACCTCGCCAGGCCTCGCCGCCAAGTGGGGACAAAACGTACTGCCAGCCATTCTCTGACACCTTCTTGGTGCTGAGACTCATCGCTGATTGGTGCTGGCTCAGCTCCAGCACTCTCTCCTCCTCGGATGTTGCAAATGTGCTTTATGGCATGTTCACGACAACCAGATTTGGGATTAGCATTGGGCCATTCGTGTCCTCTTGATTCCAGCTTCATTTGTTTGTACATTCTTCACTGGTGAAACAGGCACAGCCCATTTCTGTGTGTAATGACAACTGCCGTCCGGGATATAGCAAGAAAAAGAAGGAAGGGGAGCCGTTCTGTTGCTATGATTGCATCCCATGTCCAAGAGGGAAGATAGCTGACAAGATAGGTGAGTGTTGTAGTGTTCAGAGGTGTCCTGACATTGTTTTGAAAGTGGACTCAATGCATTTGAAACTCTCCATTGTTCTTCATTTGATTCCCAGTGTTTAATATATGGCTGACTGTGTGCAGTTTGTTAGAGCTTTCAATTCATTTTCGCCTGGTTAGGCAGATATTGATAAAAGAAGCACTTGGGATGCATGTTGCAGCAAGATGCTTTTTGTGTGTGGTGTTTTATTATGTCACAGAAATGTATGCGGACACCAGTGAAACATCATGTAACCAGAATTCAAGGCGTTACATAGCAGGCACTGTATAGCAGGTGCAGATCTGTATAGCAGGCCTGAATTGGGACCGGGGGCCTCCCGACAGGGCCTTGGATGCAGCCTAACAGCTGCATCTCAGCCCCTGCCCCACCCGGGGCCAGAATACCTGCCGGCCCGCCCACATCCCACCAACCCCCCCCCAGTTCCACCTCCTCCCTGCCCTCCCTCTTCCCAGATCCTCCCCTGGCCAGTCAAGTTTGGCTGGTGCCAAACTCCCCGTATCTCCCCGTAGGCACTCTCAGGCCGATGCTACAAGTAGAGTTGGCCCAAACGCTGTAGCATTAACGGAGGAGTGACTCTCGGTGCCCCCACATCGGCGCTACGTAGAGGGAGGGATTGCACCCTAAATGGGTAGCACTGGCTAGCACTCATATTTGGAATGAATGGAACCAGATTCACACGGGCTCAATCCATACTGAATGCCATTCATTCCAAAACAAGCAACGTAAAGATGAATGAGCATTGATGATTGACAGCCCAGTCCTAAGGTGCCAGGACCCAATAGGAGCAATGGTACCAAAATGGCTACTGCTGCATCAACTGGGCACTGCAGCAGCCATAGGAGGCGCCCCAGGAAAAGGGGATATTCATCTCCTTCACTGGGGTAAGGACACTGGCCCAGTAACGGGCCTCCTCAAGTCTGTGCCTGCTATTTCGCTACTGCAGACTTGTGAACATCTACATTGGGCCATGCAGCCAAACATGGAGGATAGAATCCATTGATAGAGGCCACCACAGGTCCCAACCCCAGTTCTATCCTCCCCGTGGCCCCCATGCTCTAAAAGAGCTCATCACTGGCAGTGGCGAGACATACTGCTGGACGGATCCACACTGAGTCCTGGCACTGGTCTGGAACCAGCAGCAAGCCCTTACTTACGGCACTGGCGCTGTTGGTAAGAGCTTAGTACCAGCACTAGGCCCAGTATGATTGGATTGCATTGTGCAGTTGAATAGCAGTCATGGAGCCCTCCTCAAGGTGAGGGAATGTTTGTTCCCTTACCTTGGAGCTGCATTGCTCTTACTCCAGTGTCGGAAAGTGGGTTAGGATTGCACCCTGAGGCTGTACTCACCAGCTACTGGCTCCATGTGGGGGCGTCCAGGGGCTCACAACTGGCGCTAAGCCAGCAGCTGCAGTAAGGCCTTACTGCTGACATTAGGAGGTATGTTACGGCACCCTTGTGACACCAACGCTACAGGTACGCTCGTGGCTCATAGGATTGGGCCTTTTGTCTTTGTTAAGCTTGTGTGTCCCATCAAGGGACAGTGCTCCCAGTATTGATGACTGAGCACAGTTATGGTGTCTGGGTGAGAATTATTGACCATGCTAGTCAATCCCTCCCACCTTCTCCAAAAGGTAAGTCTTCAAAGAGGCAATACAATGTGCCACATTTGTGTATTGGTTCAATATCTCTTCTTTTTCAGACACGGCTGACTGTTTCACATGCCCCAGTGATCAGTATCCAAACAAGGACCAGACTTCCTGCATTCCCAAAATTGTGGTCTTCCTGTCTTACAAAGAACCTCTGGGTATCGGCTTAGCCATTTGTGCACTTTCATTGTCGTCGATCACAGCTCTGATAATAAGATTGTTAGTGAAGCATCGCAACAGCCCCATTGTCAAAGTCAACAACCGGAGCCTCACCTATACACTTTTGATTTCTCTCTTGCTGTGCTTCCTTTGTCCATTGCTGCATATTAGCCGACCTGAGACGGTGATGTGTTTCCTCCGCTCAAGTGTCTTTGCCATTGTCTACACAATTGCTATGTCTGCTGTGTTGGCAAAAACATGCACAGTTGTGCTAGCATTCAGGGCCACACATCCAGGGTCCACTATGAAGAAATGGGTGGGGAAAAGATTGATCAACTCCATTATTCTTCCTTGTGTGATGACTGAAGCAGTCATTTGTACTGTACGGCTGGCTATGTTTCCCCCATTCCCAGAAGCTGACATGCATTCACATGTTCAAGAAATCATTTTGAAATGTGGCAAGTCATCATCAACTATAATTTTTTGTGAACTGATGTACTTTGGCATTCTAGCCGTAGTCAGCTTCATTGTGGCTTTCCTTGCTCGGAAGCTGCCTGATGCTTTCAATGAAGCCAAATTTATCACTTTCAGCACATTTGTTTTTTCCTGTGATTGGTTGATCTGTGTTCTGACTTACATGACAACCAGGGGGCTAAAGGTAGGAGTTGTGGGCATTTTCCTTATGTTGGCCACCTGTGCTGCATGGCTTGGAATTATGTTTTTCCCCAAATGCTACATTATCTTGTGGAGGCCACAGCTGAACAGCAAGGAACAATTAAGAATAAGGAAACACTGAAGAAATGAAGACGTTTGCATTTCTATGGCTGCCGTCTGCTACTCTTTCGACCACAATCTGTAGCTTTGCCGTTTTAATCGCACCTCTGCTATTTATTTAAAAGCATTTATATCTTGCCTCCCCATGTCCTGGCAGGCAGCTCCAGGTGGCTTACCAAGCAGAAAAAAGTAAACAATGTAAGAAAAAAAAATTAAAATCCAACAACCAAAAATAGCAGCAGAGCACATTGAAAACTACAGAGATCCAATACAGGAAAGGAAGGCATCAATTAAGCATTCCACGGGATAAAAGTGGTTTATACCCCTTCAACATTTCAGTACATAGGGGGCAGTCCTGGTCTCTCTTGGAGTGCAGATGGGTCAGGCAGACAGATGGGAAGAGATATCTTTCAGGTTATCTCAGTCCCATTGCATGAAGGATATGGGTAGATCATTCCTGGTACTTTGAATTGTCATCAGACATATTCAGACAACCAGTGCAGATGTACTCCTCCGCATGTGCCTTGATCGTGACTCCTGGCACCAGTCAACGGCCTTACGGCTGCATTCTTTATTAGCGCTCAAATGGTCTTCTAAGGCAGTCCAAAGTTTGTTACAACAGCCCAACCTGGATGGGCTGGATGAGCCCTTGAGTAAGCCAAGCTAATTCTGCCTCCCCCCCCCAAAAAAAAGGATTCTATTGGAGCACTAGTCTCAACAATTTAAAGGTGTTTCAATTCACAATATTCACCTGGACATCTAGGTTTGGTAGCATAGCTGGGCTTGCTGGTGCCTAGATGATGCTGTGCAGCCCCCCCCCACACACATCTTTATGTCACTCCGTTCGCCTCCGCTTTCGGTCCTTCCCAACGCATGCGCAGCCTTGGCCCTGGAAAGGCTGTACAAAGACGAGAGCAGGCAGTCGGGCCGATTTTGCAATGGAGGTAAGCACTGTCACCCCATTGCTGAAGACAGCAGAAAACTACCACTTTGCCAAGGGGAGCGATGTGCCCCCTGTTCTTGGCGTAGCTACCCCAGGTCCAGGTCCAAAGGTTGACACTCTCAGGTGTTTTTCGTTATGATCGCATCACATCTGGCCATATATTGGGGCATGGGGGTCTTACTAGTGCCTTCCCCAGTGTCCAGGAAGGTTTGGTATCTCTGTAGTCCCCTCTCACAGCTCCCTGTACATTAGAGAAGTTTTAAAAAAAACCTATCATGACGCACTTCCTGGTTGCGATTGCAAAACTGCAAGTGGGTTGCAATTGTTTTTATTTACATTTCTAACACACAGGGAGCCCTGCAGAGGAGTCTGCAGAGCTACCCAAACCTCAGGGAATAAGAGGGCAGGTCCTCTTATGGATTCAGAGTTGGCTGAGAGCCAGGAAACAGAGAGTGGGGGTCAATGGGCAGACCTCAGCTGAATAGCAGGGAACCGTTAGGAAAGTGAAAATGCGGACAAAGTGAAGGCTTGCTACTCCCTCTGCCTTTTGTGTCTCTATCATTGGCTACCTTCTGCTGCTCTTTTGATAATCACTTGAATATTTTGCAGTTTTAAGCGCACCCGAATGTTTTGTGTATTTCTTTGAAATAGTTCATAATCTGGACCTGACCGGCCATTTCAGGAAGTTTACAAATAAAACAATCTATATATAAAAGGTGAAATCATAAAGCAGTATAAGACAAAGGTGTAATCAACAGTTGGCCTTGATCACAAAGGGGGGAAAAACACCTGACAGCTACAGAGATCCTCAGAGTGCAATCCTAAACTGCTCCAGGACAGCAAGGCTGGCAGGCCTACACGGAATCCAGGGCAGCTTTGGAGCGCTGGGGAGCCTCCCCTGGGCTAGGGCACTGTCTAGCAGGCACAGAGCTAAGGAAGCTGTGCAGCCTGAATTGGGGCTGCACGGCCTGGGGACGGAGACTTGGATGCGGCCTGCTGGCCACATCCCATCCCATCCCCCTCCCAGGCAGGCACACCAACTGGCACACTCACTCTCTGCCCACTCGCTCCCTCCCTCCCTCCTGCCCACCCTCCCTCTGCCCAGAATCTCTTGTGCGACAGCTGAGTTCGGCTGGTGCACAAGTGGTGCAGCGGCTCCTCGGCCTGGAGCCTGGCGCTGGCGCTACTGCTAGCACTTAGCGTCAGCCCAAAGGCACCTTGTGGATTGTGCCCTCAGCATCTTAGCCTCCAGTGCTGCATTGCTGGGCTTTATGTTTCCCCCCAAATGCTACATTATTTTGCAGAGGCCTCAGCTGAACCGCAGGGAACAGTTCAGAAGGTGGAAATGCTGAAGAAATGACGCCCATTTCAATGGCTGCCTTCTGCTACTCCACTGACTACCACCTAAAGCATTTGCAGTTTTCAATGTCCTATATATCTTTTTTCTTTACGCCATTTATGCTCTGTCTTTCCAAGTTCTGACGGGCAATTACAGATTAATTATCCCGTATCTGGACTGCTTGGGACGGGAAAGTGTCCGGATGTTGGATTTTTTCTAGATTTTGAAATAATTGCATGAATGTAATGATTCCTCTTGCCCTTTTACCTATTTGGGTGTCTGCTTGCCTCTTTGACCTTTTTCGACAATGGCTGTATAGGCACATATCACCTAGCAGAGAGTAGATCTTTCATACAGCTACATCCTAAGCCCATCCACGAGGCCACGAGGCCCCGCTCTTTAGCAGGCACAGATCCAAGGAGCACATAGGGGAGGCTGGAGCCTTCCCTACGGTAAGGGAGTGGATGCTCCCTTGCCATGGGGGGGGGGGGGCTCCAGCCTCTCCTATGCAGCATCGGTTATGGCACTGCCAAGCCGGCCTCGCCATTCCGCCGCTGCATAGGATTGCGCCCACAGACAGATGCTTCCCTGGAAGCAATTCCAGGAATGTGCTCAAGACCTATGTTGTTGCTGCATCGGGCCCCACCGCTGCTAGAGCCGGCCCTGCCTGGATCAGTATAATTAGTACATTATTTTCAAAGGGAAACATGGGCAGTGCAATCCTAAGTTAGGCTGACCTAATAAGGCTGACATAGCAGGGCTGTATCCGAATGCCCATTAGAAAGCAGCAGCAGCAAAGTGCAAGCCAAGGGGAGGTTTTCCCCTTACACTCGCATAAGTCCCAGTCATCCCTATGGGGCTGCTCGAATCTGCGCCTGCTGTTTTGCAGGTGAAGAGCAATGTGCACAGGATCAGCACGAATCGGGGTTGCCCTGGCCGGGGACGGGCTTTAGGATTTGGCACAATGGCTGTCGTGAGTCACTGCCCCCATTGCCACCCACTGTGCCGCCCTTAGCGTGCCTCTGGAACACCTTCAGCAAGGCCCTGTGCCGACCAAGCTCCGCCGATGCTCAACCGGTGCAAGGCTGGCGCTGCTGATAGTCATGTTGGCGCCTGAGCGTCGGCGCCGCTGCTTGTGCTGGTCCAGTGCCATACCGCTGACACTGATGCACCTGGTGGCACATTTGCAACAGTGCTGGGCCAGTGCAAGAGCATAGTGCCCCAACACAGTGTCTTTCTTGTGGCTGTTGCTAGTGGTGTTCTCCATTCTTTTAGATTGTGAGCCCTTTTGGGACAGGGAGCCATTTAACTTTAATGTTATTATTTGCCTGTAAACCACTTTGTGAACTTGTGTTGAAAAGCGGTATATAAATACTAGTGATTGATTGCAACGCAGGTATAGGATTGTGCTCTCCAACTCATTCCAAAGCCATTTCCAGCTCCCCCTGAAATGCTTAGTGGGAAAAGTGAGAGGTCGGGTGGTATGATAAAAGAATGAATAACCATTACTGACAACAGTGTTGTGAACGGTTGAATGGATGAAGAAGGTTAAGGACACCTGGTGTGGTGAATTTCTGTGTTTTGTGGGGCTTAGCACAACGTTCTGGTGGTGGGACCAGTAGTGTTTATCTCTTCCCATGTGTGTATGGATAGGTGTTATTCCACGTCTCAGTAGCAGTTACAGCAGTGTTGAAGATTTCTTCCAATGTGAATGAGTTGGTAAATGATGCTACTATGTGACAAACAGTCATTTAAAACAATGAACCTTCCAAGGAATGTGGACAGAATGAGAACTGGGGCAAGAAAAGGCAATTTCCTTTTCCAGAAATTATCATTTTAAAAATAATAATAATTTCAATCAGGCCAATCATATCACACAAAGTTTTATTCCCTGTTTATCTCTGGTCTCACTGTACATCACTGCATGCAAACTTGCCACTATTCAGAATGTTGATTTCAGTCTCCTGCAATTATCAAAGGGAGTTAATTATCAAAGGAGTTAATTATCTCCTGTAATTAACTCGGCTGCCTGCTACGTTCCCTGTGGACTTGCAATGGTCAATAACAGAGTAAAGATGGAATAAATACACCCCTTACTATCTGGGGACTAGGTTGCTAAGAAGGCTCCTGCAGACAGATTTCTCTTTCTTCGTATGTTATATTCTTGGCTTCATCAAGCTTTCATCAGCAAATGGAGCTACCACAAAAGTTGGCCCATTGTAACAATGGAAAATGATACTGCAATAGATGCAAATAGAAGACTCAACATTCAGAGAGCTGCTTGGCAATCAAGATGGTGATAATAGTCATGCTCATTGTGGTGGTGTTGCCACATGCAGTTTGTGATGCCCAGAATATTAATTTTGGGATACGGTATTCCCAGTTTGTTCATCACAAGTATTGTCAGCCAGGAGATCTCATCATTGGAGGCATCATCTTTCAGAACATGTTTCAGATCGGTACAAGTCCTTTCCACCAAAGTCCTTCTCCGTTTCGGCTTGACAGGTTTGAATAAAGATCTCTCCAATTAGTCTCTATTCAGATTAATTTCTCTGGCAAACCCATTGCAAAGGAAGTTTGGACTGAGCTGCATCAATTTCTGTTCAGTGCAGCAACATAGTTGCACTTTGAACACAACACACTGAGAGAGCCATCCTAACCTGGAGTTAGGCCAGCACAGTTAGGCCAGCAAAGTTTGGCTGGCACAAGGGCCACCGTAAAGCGCGTTTGGACCACTCTCGGAGTCAAAGAGTCTGGTGCACATCTGTGTTTTTCACAGTGGCCCTTGTGCCAGCCAAACCTTCCTGTCCTAACTGTGCTGGCCTCACTCCAGATTAGGATTGCACCCTAAATAGCCTTCTATTTCATATTTCTATTTCAAATAGCCTTCAAGGGAGGAGGAGAATGAGGAAGCTGTCTGGGGATCTCTTTTTGCTCTTTGAAAAGACTGGATCAGAGCTTCCCAACAGAGAATGATTATGCTAAGTTAGCCAACGTCAATATGTGAAATGGAGCCTTCAAGAAATGAACCTTTTTTTCCCCTACACAAGTCATTTAAAATATATTATTTGAAATATTTTCATGTATTTTCTTGATTTTTGGGGGGATGACTAAGGAGAGCAAGAAAGATTGAAGGCAAAAGGAGAAGGGGGTGGCAGAGGATGAGATGGTTAGATAGTGTCACTGAAGCAATGAACATGAAGTTGGGTGAACTCCGGAAGCTAGTGGAGGACAGGGAGGCCTGGCGTGCTGTGGCCCATGGGGTTGCGGAGAGTCGGACACGACTTAGCGACTGAACAGCAAGGAGAGCAAACCTCGGCCCCTTTTATTCAATATGTACCTGGGCTCTGAGAACTGAACTATTCTACCACCATCAAAAAGTGAGAAAGAAAATAATTTGACTTATACCAAAACCGAACCAAACAAGCCAACCTCCCCCTCTCTGTTGTACCATGAATTACATCATTAGGAGCTCAATGGCATTCCCATCCCTTGGTTCTCCCATCATCTCCCTTGCTCATGTTTCTGTATTATACTAATGTAGAATAACTCTCTCTCTCTCTCTCTCTCTCTCTCTCTCTCTCTCTCTCTCTCTC
>JAJKFI010000227.1:166612-184502 GCA_029204185.1 Lerista edwardsae | reverse complement strand
TCTCTCTCTCTCTCTCTCTCTCTCTCTCTCTCTCTCTCTCTCTCTCTGTGTGTGTGTGTGTGTGTGTGTGTGTGTGTGAGAGAGAGAGAGAGAGAGAGAGAGAGAGAATGTAAAATATACATTTCTAATGTTTTGCTATTGGTAGCAGAGGAGAAGAACTTCAGGAAACTGAGAATCCATTTTATTCATGTGCAGGCACAATCCTAACCAACTTTCCAGCACTGACATAGTTGTGCCAATGGGGCGTGTGCTGCATCCTGCAGTGGAGTAGTAGTTACAGAGGCCTCCTCAGGGTTAGGGGATGTTTGCTTTCTTAGCTCTGAGTTTCATTGCCCTTATGCTAGAAAGCTAGAAAGTTGGTTAGGATTGCACCCTGCATTTCTCTGTATTGGGGCTATGTAGACTATTCTAAAAAAACAGCCTTGTATTGAGATGGAGATCAGGTAGCACTAGGTTAGCATGACCTGTACATTGATATATTTTAGTGGTCCTACTCCTGCATAACCCACCCTGCTTTACAGATTGCCTTAGAAAACATAGTACATGAAAATATCAGTATTAGGGCGCAATCTTAACTAAGTTAGCAAAGTTGGCCAGCCCAAGGGACACCATAGAGCATGTTTGGACCATTCTTGGAGTTAAAGAGGCCAACACATAGACGTGCGCCATCCTCCCTGACTCAGAGAATAGTCCAAACATGCTTTATAGTGGCCCTTGTGCTGGCCAAACTTTGCTAGCTTAGCCTATGCCAGCCTAACTCCAGTTTAGGATTGAGCTCTTAGATTCATAATGTAGCGGCAATAATTTCAGAAAGTTGAGAATATGCCTTTGACCCCTACTGCAAATATTCTTGTAGTACATTTATTCAGAACTACCAGCATGTCCTGGCTTTGGAATTTGCTGTAAAGGAGATCAATGAAAATCAACAGTTGTTGCCCAACATTACTCTGGGATTCAGCATCTATGACAGCTATTTGGAGGCAAGGTGGACCTATCAAGCCATATTGCACCTGATTTCCCCCAAGGACAGATTTGTTCCCAACTATGAATGTGGCATCCAGGGCAATCTAATGGCAGTCACTGAAGAACTGACCTCTGACTTCTCCCACCAAGTACCAGAAGTTTTAGGCATCTACAAGATTCCCCAGGTAGGATGTATGTATGGGTGAACAATAATATACAATTGGCAGAAGCATTTTCCTTTGAGATAATTTGATTGTGCACAATGACAACCGACACAACCTATGACATTAGTTTAGTCATGAGTTCCCTCTGGTAATACTGTGAAAGATCAAGAGAATCTGATGCCACTGGCAAGAAGCAGATTTTTCACTGATCCATCAAGTTTTTCATTGCTCACATGAGTTTCTACTCTTGTCGTCCAAAATGTTCGTAGCTAAAGATTGTGTGCATGGCCACTATTCATCATTTAAGTTTGTATCCTTAAAACCTGATAGCCATTTTGTCCTATACATGATAAGTTACCATGCAAGAACACTAACACAGATACACACACATGCCGGTAAGCTAACATACAACGTATCTGTGAATGTAATCTCTGTGAGATGCGTGCATGCCCTCTGTTTCACTTGTTCAAGAACTGTCCTGCGTTGTGTAGATTTTGGAGTAGCGAGATCAAGGTCTGTCACCAAAACGTTCATAGCCCAGGGGGCACCAAACTCCGGCCCATGGGCCAAATCCAGCATCTACCCTATCCTTTCCCTGGGTGACCAACTTCTCCTGTTCTGCCCTGGCTGCTCAAGACGACCGTGACTACAGTCCCCATGAGTCTTTGCTGCATGCCACTTCTGCGTGCAAGGCATGTTGAGGTGACAGGCCCCAGAAGTAGGACAGTAGTTGGAGTTTTGTTGTTTTGTTATTATTTATATGTTGTTGTTATTGTTTAAATGTTCTTTTTTAAAAAAAAAAAGTGGCAATTTTGTCTATGCCACTCAGAAAATGTCCATGTGGCATTAATGGCACATTTGTCACAGGTTGGCCACCCCTTATAGCATATGATGGCAAAAGAGGAGAAAGAAGAAATAAAGGCCAGAAGTTGTCTGATGCAAAGCTTTAGAAACTCCTAAAAATAATGGAATCTCCAGAAATTTTCATCTACTATTTCGGACAATCATTATACTATGTTAGCATAGTACAATGATTAACATTTCCAAAATACAGTGGGTTTATCCATGGATTAGGGATGTGGTAGCGCAGCGGGTTAACCCGCTGCTGCTGGGTTTTCCAACCGGAAGGTTAGGAGTTCAAGACTGCAGAACTGAGTGAGCTCCCGTTGTTGTCCCAGCTCCTGCCAACCTAGCAGTTCGAAAGCACCTAAATGCAAGTAGATAAATAGGGACCACTTCGGTGGTAAGGTAACGGTGTTCCATGCACTACAGAGTATAGTCATGCCGACCACATGACCACAGAAGCTTGTCCTAGGGCAAATGCCAGCTCCTTGGCTTAGAAATGGAGGTGAGCACCACTCCCTACAGTCGGTCATGACTAGACGATTCGGTTGTGGGGAAACCTTTACCTTTTATCCATGGATTGAGAACCCACATTTTTGACCCACCATGGATTCTGAACCCACTGTTGGAAAGTGTCTTCGCGTCACATCCAGAGATACTCATGGCCATACCCATGGATTTAATTATCTGTGCATTTCGGTATCTGCAGGAAATCTAAGAATGGATCTCCCATGGATCCCGACAGCTGACCTGTACATCCAAATACAGCTGCTCTCTATCTCTTCCTGTCCTTCTGACTACCTCTTTCATGCACAAAAAAACAACATATGTTATTTGGAAAAAAATCTTTCTGTTTATGACCTCCACTTACATTTAGCTCTTATGTGGTACTGCTGCAGTTTTAATGGATAAGAATCAAGCACTTTCTGTCTACCACGCAGAACCAAGTGGACTCCACCAATACAGGGGGATTCTCCAGTTACTTCTCCATTTCAAGTGGACGTGGATTGGATTCATTGCTGCAGATGAGAAGAATCTAGAATGGTTCAGGGAGGTCATGTTCCAGGAATTTTCAAACCATGGCATTTGTTTTGCCATCCTGGAATCACTCAGCACTTCAGCTAACGACAGTAACATGGAAAAATCAGTCATCACGTTTTTCAATAAAATCATAAACCACAAAATCAATGTAACAGTCATCTATGGAGACATGCGTTCTATGTTGTGGTTGAGATGGCTATTACATACAGAAAGAAAAACCACAAATCACACACCAAGAGGAAAAGTCTGGATTCTGGCAGCACAGATGCAGGTTAAATATTTGGCCAGCTACCATGGTTGGGATATTCAGGACTTTCATGGCACTTTGTCATTTGCAACACACTCCCATGAACTTCAAGGATTCCAATCATTTCTTCTAAGCAGAAACCTTTCCACCAATAAAGAAGATGGTTTTCTCAAGGATTTCTGGGAAAATGCATTTTGGTGCACATTCTCAAGTTCTTCTCTGGGTACCAAAGAAAAGCCTATTTGTACTGGTGAGGAGAGGCTGGAGAGCCTTCCAGAGTATATCTTTCCATTGAACACAACAGCCCAAAGCTACACCATCTACAATGCAGTCTATGCTGTGGCTCATGCTCTCCATGCCATGTATGTGTCCAAATCCACAAACAGGGCAAAGCTGGAGGGAGAGAGAAGGAAGCTTCAGAATCAGCAGCCATGGCAGGTAACATCTAAGGTGGTGGTACATCCATGCATTACCTGCAGCAGTGTGAGAGCGATGCACGTGAATCTGATCAAGAGAACAGTTACATTCAGATCAGTGGTGTGTATGACAATCAATGCAAAAACCAGCTTTGGTGCCAGTTTCTCCTCTGTGAGTAAAATGAGAAAGTCCACTCTGTGTAGAAAGACAGGCAGACTGATTAATCTGGTGGCCTTCCTAGAGGATGGTCAAATGCTAAGTTTTTCAGGCGCTCCTGTGCAAAGCGGCCCCTTCCCTTCACCTTCAGAGCCATTCATGGTTCATTCATGGCTTTGAGAGCAGAGCCTCCGAACTGAGAATGACTGAAGGAGAAGGGGAGGGGCTACTTTACACAGGAGCTCAAGTTGCTGAAAAACTTAATATTTTGCCTCCCCCCTCTAGGAATGCCACTGGATGACTGTCCAGTAGATTCCAACAGAAGTCTTCTTATTCACATGCACAGCCCAATCTTCATTAGGATGGGGCTGTTCTGTGCAGCTATTTGCAATAGTGGAACAGAGTTTCACTGTCTCAGAATGGCTGCTCGTGGAGGTTTCAGCTATGGACAGTGGCTTAGTGAATATGCTAGGTTACCCAACATCAATAAGTGAAATAGAAACTTCAATAAGTAAGCTTTTTTTTTTTTCCAACACAAGTCAAGGGTGCAATCCTAACCTGAAGTTAGGCTGGCACAGTTAGGCCAGCAACGTTTGATAGGCACAAGGGCCACTGTAAAGCACTTTTGGACCACTCTCAGAATCAGAGAAGCCAGCACACAGCTTTATGGTGTCCCTTGTGCAGGCCAAACTTTGCTAGCCTAATTGTGTCAGCCTAACTCCAGGTTAGGATTGTGCTCTTAGAGTTGTCTTACATATTAATCTGATCTGTATTGATTTAGCTGGTTTTTAAAATATTATTTAGATGTTTTGTCTTCTGTATGTTTTTTTTCTTGTGTTACACTACTCTTGAGTATTAGAAAAAAGCAGTGTATACCCGAGTCCTTGTTGTACAGTCACATATTTTTTGTTCAAAAGTTGTTTGTCCCCTTTTTAACGTAGCTCCACCACTTCCTGAAAAGGGTGTCCTTTAACAACAGTGCTGGCGACTGGATTTCCTTTGACCAGAATGGAGAAATAGTTGCTGGATTTGACATTATCAATTGGGTCACGTCCCCCAACCAACCTGTCCTTAAAGTCAAAGTGGGCAGGCTGGATCCCTGGGCTCCACTCACTATTAATGAGGATGGCATTGTCTGGCACAGCTGGTTCAACCAAGTAGGTCTTAAATATCATCATCATCATCATCATCATCATCATTATTATTAATTCAATTTATACCCCGCCTTTCTGCCCCATGGGCACCCAAGGCGGCTTACAACAACAAAAATACAATACAATTACAATATTTAAAAATTAAAAGCAGTAGTTAAAAAACAGTATTAAAATAATTAACATTTAAAATTTTAAATATGAAGAATGTTTTGGGGAGAAGTCCCTTATGCATCATATTGGCTTGCAAAACCTTGAGGATTGGCCAGGAATCTCAAGGACTCAGCTTCAAACATCAAGTGGCAAAGGGTTCATGTGAAATGACATAAATATTTGTGGGTGTTAAATATAAACACTGTTTTGAGGAGACATCCCTTATGCATCATGTCACTTCCGGGTTCTCTCAGTCCTTGCCCCCGCCATCTCTGATGCCCAGGAAGTAAGAATCTCCACTAAAAAACCCTTTCTTACCTTCCTGCCATCATCACTGGTGGCAGGGAGAACCTCGCCAACCTTCTTAAGGGGGAAGGATTTTTTGAATGCGAACTGCTGGTGTAATTCTTACACTTTCATGTCAGCTGGTGACTATTGGCCCAATCCTGTGCTCTTGCACTATAAATAAAATGGCCTGCAACTGAGTTAGTTTTAGGAGTACCAGCCAGAGAGCGCAGTTGTGGAGGGAGGGGGAGGGAAGGACATGGATGGGGTGGAAGGCGGCAGGGAGAAGGCAGTGATTGTGCCCGGGAGGGGAATGGGATTGACAGTCCTGGCATGTATTGCATCCTACTCCCATTCCCAGGCCTGATCCACCAATATGGATCATTGTGAACTTGTGCCAGCTATATAGTTGCCTATATTGTTAATCCTTTATGGCTCCTGGGGGTTGCCCTGGTGCAAGGGGGCAAATTTCCCTGCCTGCCAGTGTTGCCAAGTGTTATGCTGCCACAAAGTGCTTCTCAGAACTTTTCAGCATGTGCCATGCTGGCCTGCATGCTCTCAGTCGGGATACACTCATCTCAGTACAATTGCCACCCTTGCTTCTATCTTTATCAGACATATACAATGGGCCTTTCTTATCCATGGGTTCAGCCAGAGGCATTTCTACAGGGAGGGCAAAGCTCTACGTTTTGCAAGAAGCCTTACCTTGCAGAGGAAATCACTCCTCTCTTGCATCGTTTTAGCCAATCCTCACAGGGAAAAGTAACATCTTGGCATTGCTTACTGGCTACAGCAGCAAGGGAGAGGAGGGAGTTACATGACAGGGTAAGGCTTCTTGCAACACTTAGAGCTTTGCCCTCCCTGTAGAAATGCCACTGGGTTCAGCACCAGCAGATTTGACTAGAGGTTCTCACATGACTTCCCCAAGGCTGTATGTGGCCTCCCTGAGCCTCAGAATTCTTCCTGGACACTTCTAGAAGGCCCTTTTTGACCCCAAAACTGGAAGTGCCTTTTGGAGGCCTCCTGGAAGCCTTCTAAGGCCTGGAAAAGCAGTGTATGGCCTCAAAAGGCACTTTTGGTTTTTGGCAGAAACTGGAAGTGCCTTTGGGCCTCCCCGAGCCACCACAAAACACCTCCCACAAGTGAGCAGAGGAAGTTTCTGGTTGTGTGAGGGAGGTCCTTTAGGGGCTTTCTGCAACCATGGAAACTGGTATACAAGACTCAAGAATGGGCAGAATATGCTTAGAAAACAATCAGCATCTTATTGCAAACCAGTGTATCTCCTTCAAGAGCCCAAGCTTGCTTTTCTGAAGCTTAATATTCTCCTCTTTCATGGGTGAATTAGGCACAGCCCCTATCTGTGTGCAATGACCACTGCTATCCTGGATATAGCAAGAAAAAGAAGGAAGGGGAACCATTCTGCTGCTATGATTGCATCCCATGTCCAGAAGGGAAGGTATCTGACCGGAAAGGTGAGCGTTGGAGGATCCAGAGTTATTGAAAAGATCCCTGTAATTCGGAGGAATTGGGATGAAGCAGCTATGAACAGATTAAGATTACTGGGTTATTTCTCTAATGCAGTTGTTCTCAAAGACTTATTTGGACACTGAGAACCACCAAATGGTGCAGTCCTAACCTGGAGTTAGGCCAGCAACGTTTGGCCAACACAAAGGTTGCCATAAAGCGCATTTGGACCATTCTCGGAGTCATGGGGGCCAGCACACAGGTGGGGATGGGGTGGCAATGGCACCACAGCTATTGCAGCACAGCTTTCACAGGTTGTCATGCCCTCTGCACACCACCCCACTGTAAAAATCCCTTATCTTCTATTGGAACTTACTTCTGGTTTTCGATTGTGTGTGTGGCAATGTTCCATAAGGTGAGGGTTGCAAAGAGCACAATGCTGGGGACCAATGAACTCACTGACTGCTGGTCCCACATTGTCACATCCAGGTGCTTCTCTATGGCACCAGTCAGCACATGTGGTAAGCCCTTACTGCCTGCACTGGACATGGTTTATGGCATGTTTGAGACACCAGAGCCTGTGGTACGCTTGTACCATGGGCGCTGGAGAACTGGAGATCTGATGATTGAGTACCTTTACCATAATTGCCTGAGCAAAGTAATGGGATCTATGCAGTGGTGTCATTCAAATGATTTAGGAACAGGAACTCACTTTTGATTGGCACTTGTCGGGAACCCGGAACCAGCCACGGAGCCCGTTAGGATCCAGAACGCCCGTTCTGGTCCATTCCCCCTGAATGACATCACTGGATCTATGTGGGAATTATTAATTAGTCACCCCTATCCCCTCACATAGCATGTCTTCAAGCAGCAATATGATGTGGCACATTTTTTTAGTAAGTTCCATGACTCTTCTTTTTCAGACATGGCTGACTGTTTCACATGCCCCAGTGATCAATATCCAAACAAGGACCAAACTTCCTGCATTCCCAAACTTGTCGTCTTCTTGTCCTACGAAGAACCTCTGGGTACCAGTTTAGCCATTTGCGCTCTTTCTTTGTCATTGACGACAGCTCTGGTGCTAAGCTTGTTTATGAAGCATCACAATAGTCCCATAGTCAAAGTCAACAACCGGAGCCTCACCTATACACTTCTGATTTCTCTCTTGCTTTGCTGCCTTTGTGCGTTGCTACATATTGGCCGACCTGATAAGGTGATATGTGTCCTCCGCCAAACTGTCTTTGGCATCATGATCGCAATTGCTATTTCTACTGTGTTGGCAAAAACTTTCACAGTGGTGCTCGCATTTGCGGCCACACAGCCAGGGTCCACTATGAAGAACTGGGTGGGAAAAAGATTGGCCAACTCTATTCTTCTTCCTTGTATCATTATTGAGGCAGTCATGCATACTGTACATCTGGCAATTTCCCCCCCATTCCCTGTTGCTAACATGCTTTCAGGAACTCCAGAAATCATGTTGGAATGTAATAAGTCACCACAAACCTTTGTTTACTGTGAAATGACCTACATAGAGTTTCTAGCCATTGCCAGCTTCATTGCAGCTTTCCTTGCTCGGAAGTTACCACATGCTTTTAATGAAGCCAAGTTTATCACCTTCAGCATCTTTGCATTTTCCTGTGTTTTGTTGACCTTTCTTCCAGCCTACATAAGCACCGAGGGGAAAGACGCAGCAGCTGTGTACATCTTCTCTATCTTGGCCTCCTGCGCTGCATTGCTGGGCTTTATGTTTTTCCCCAAATGCTACATTATTTTGTGGAGGCCTGAACTGAACAGCAGGGAACAACTAAGAAAGTGGTAACGCTGAAGAAGGAAGACGTGTCTCTCTCAGCAGCTGCCTTCTGCTACTGTTTGGACAAACGCTTGCAGTTTTTATTACGCCCCAATATTTTATGTCTCTATTTATTTGAAAGCATGTATATCCTGCCTTTGTAAGCCCTTTGAAGCTGTTTAAGGTTGCTCATAAAACAAAGAACCATACTGTAATATGTAACATAAAATTAATCAGGATCAAGCACTGTCAAACAAAAAAAGAGATCAATTGCAAGAACCAAAACTGCCGCACAAATTAATACAAGATAACAGGAAGCCAATGTAGAAATGGAAACTATCACTCAGGGCCCAATCCTGTTCAGTTTCCCAGTGCTGATGCAGCTGCAATGCAGTCCCAAGGTAAGGGAACAAATGTCCCCTTATTTTGAGGAGGCCCCCATGACTGCTCCTTCACCACAGGATGCAGCACATGCCCCGGGGGGGTGGGGCAAGATGTCCGAGAAGCAGGTCGCAGCTTATCCATCGGGAGCGGCTGCGACTGAAACTGTGCCCTGTTCCTGACCTTCTTCGGGAGGGAATGGCTCTCGCTTGTCAGTAGAGGCAGCTTCAACAAACCCTGAGAATCGGCCGACTCAGGGGGAGAAGAAGTTACGCCATGGACAACAGAGCGACAGGAAACCTGCGCCTGGGAGCACAGGGCGGTTTGGCTGTCATGCCTTTGGAGGTGATTCTATCATGACGGAGTGTAGAAGGTTTACAGCGGAATGGTTTATTACTTTCTGTGGGCCCCAGCAGAAAAAGAAGATATGCAGGAGGGAAGAGCGCTGAACATGATTGAAAATAGAAAAACAAGCGATTGAAGACAGACAAGATATTTTAACACCTCGTGAAGATATGGCCGCAGTTAAGCTGCAGGACTACAAGATTTAATTGATGTATTTGTTACAAGCGTATGCGATTGGGGTGCGTGCTAATTGCAAGGCTATTTTATAATGATTTCTACAAGCGAAAGGAAAAGAAGAGAACATCAACTTAAAGAACATTTATTGCAAACAGCTGTTAAGTGCATCGGGACATCAAGCAAGATTTACAACTGGAGATAAAGTTTTATGACCAGTCTACAACTACAAGGAACTTTCATTTTTAAAAGAAGACAAGCTGCACTGGGATGTTAAGGAAGATTTACAACCTGAGTAGTAAACTTTGTACTCTCAATTAGTCGATGGATTGTTGGATGATGCCAAAGGAGTTGAAATATTTTTAAATTTAAAGGTTTAACTAAGAAGAATTTTATTTCATTTGTTGGAACTTGCAGGACGGAAAGATAAGGACAGAATGAAGTTTTGATAGATATTTATAGCTGGCAGCCTCTTTAGTGAGAGAAGGAGGCTGCCGGCTTTCTCCTGAGTGAGAGACAGGAGACCTGATTTTAATTAGATAATTTCTTCATTTTGTTATGAAATTGTGAATGATTATAATTGGATTGTTGAAGTATTTGGAAGGATAATGTTAATGAATTCTAATTAGACTAATCAGACGGTTTGTTAAAATGGCGACTGCAGAAATTGCTGAGTAGGGAGCTTTCAACCATTTTGAGTTTGTGACACAGCTACAATGAGAAAGTATTAGAATGATTTATAGACATAATTACAAGAATAATAATAAGTTTATAGATTATTATGGTTGTAAGACAAAGGGGAAAATAAATTGTTTTGATATAGTAGATAGTAGATATAGTCCGATGACATATAATGTTTGGATTAGTTTTTGAAGATTTTGAATTTCCAGCTTTTTAGATATAGATTTGATTTTGCCTTCTCCTTTTCCTTTTTGTCTTTAATGACTCTTTCCATTTCTTTTAGTATTGTTAAGATGGATTATTATTTTTAGTAGAAGTTGGCCTAGATTTTTAGTAATTAGATATTCTATAAGTATTTACTGATTACATATAGATAAGTCTGTAACCCTCCAGACCTTATGTTTCCTTTTCCTGTGTCTGTTCCCTATAACCTAATGTAATTCCCTGTCCATGTCCCAAAACTGAAATTTAATAAACACAAATTATTCTCATAAAAAAAAAGGATGCAGCACATGCCCCATCAACATGGCTGAAACAGCAGTGAGTAGTTGGATAGGATTGGACCCTTAACTGCTTGGTAACACCCTTTCAAAATGCCAACCATGATAGGGCCATCCTGATCCCACAGGGAGTCCATTCTCTTGGTCATTCTCCTCCATGGGTCTTTTTATGAATCATCAACCATTGTGTCTTTAAATGGCCCTATTGCAATAATATGCTGAGATGGGCAGGCATATGGAAAGAGATTGTCCTTCAAGGTATCTATGTCCCGAACCTTGAAGGATGGTACTCTGTACTGCATCACCCCTGGTGATAAGCATCACCAGTATTCGGACTTGTCCTTGGACATGTACAGGTTACGTGAGTTTAAATGGGAAAAATTCAAACTATTTCCAAAACCATTCCAGGTTCACCCAATATTTATCCTAAACGTCCAGTGGCATAAGGAATAGGTTGTGGGGCATGACAAAAGAGAATAAATAACTGTCAGCCCAATCCTATCCTTAGCAGCCTAAATGGCGACTGCTGCATCCAGAGATGGTGAGGGCACTGCCTTGGGGTAAGGGAGCATTTCCTCCCTTACCCCAAGAAATGCCACTGTAGCGCCAATGGGTTTCCTCAGCTCTGTACCTGCGTTAGAGCAGGCACAGAATCACCAGTGTGGGGCCAACTGGCTCACAAGGGAGGGTTAGTATTGGGTGGCAGAAGCAGCCCCTTTCCCTGCCCCTATGCAGGCCTAATCCTCCCCTTCCTCTCCTCACCCAGCCCATTCCACCCGCTCCTTGCCCCCCCACGCCCCAATGGTCCTTACCATCAGCCAGTGCTGCTGAAACGCCGATACCATACCTACACCATACCGCCTGCACTGAAGCATCGTGCCAACTGGGCCGGCCCCAGTGCTGGCTCCCTACTCCCCAAGCGCCATAAATGTGCTATTATGGCACACTATTGGCACCTGGAGCCAGTGCTGAGCAGTAGCACCAGCGATATGAGAAGCTCGTAGGATTGAGGTCTATATTACATCACATTGCATTATGTTGCATTATATTGCATTATATTATATTATGTTATATTATACAGCATCAATAATGTGATCAGTGTTCCACCTCTATGAGTAAAGCCATGTTATTAAGGGCACAGTCCTAACCTGGGCTTGGGCCGGCTTAGTTAGGCCAGCAAAGTTTGGGTAGCACAAGGGCCACCGTCATGTATGTTTGGACCACTCTCAGAGAGGCCAGCGCACAGAAGTTCACCATCCTCCCTGACTCCAAAGTGGTCCCAACACGCGTTACGATGTCCCTTGTGCTGGCCAAACTCCATTTCCCTGCCTGCAGCTATATTGGAAGCTTATTCAGATTTGGATGGGCTGAATCCTATGTGAATGACTGCAATCCTACATTGGAACTCAGCCAGCACAGCTGTCCCTGCGCTGGTGGAAGTTGTCACAAACATGCCATACGGCACATTGCTACACCCAGAGAGGAGTTTCGCGCCGAGTAGCGCAAGGGCTGGAAGAGGGTGGTGAGAGGGCATATTTGAGGCAGGGAGGGAGTGTGGGGAAGGCAGAATGGGGGATCTGATCAGGTCTGGGAGGTGGAGGGATTGGCAGGGGCATCCTCCACTGTATCCTATCCTCCCTCCCAGGCAAGGCAGCCTTACACGGGGCCACTTTTGCTGGCTATACAGCTAGCAGAGAGCCAAGTAGCCCCATAAGGCAGGCTGGGGCCTTACTCAGAGTAAGGAGCAAAATATCTCCTTATCCCCGGGAGACCTCCAGCCTACCCTGAGCTGAATAGAGCGCAGGCTATCTGACCTTCCTGTACAAGTGCTGGTAAGGATTGAGCTGTGAATTGGTAAACGATGCTACAAGATGACAAGTCAACTGGCTGTAACAAAATGAATCTCTGTGTTCTTCCGAGAAACTTGGAAGCAATGAGAAGGCACTGAACTACAAAAAAGCAAACAATTTTTTTTTCTAGAGATTCATCTATAGTTTCTTTAAATCATAATCTCAATCAGGACAACCATATGACCCAAATGGTTTAGGTGGTGATTTCATATCTTTAAATTCTGCATCGTTGTGATCAAAGTAGCAGGGAGAGATAATGGCAATGCCACAAGTCAGAACAATAATTTCAGTCTCCTATAATTATCACAGGGACTGTAATTAATTCTGTTGCTTAAGAACGCAAGAAGAGCCCTGCTGGATCAGGCCAAAGGCCCGTCTAGTCGCAGTGGCCCACCAGGTGCCTAAGGAAGCTCAGTAGAAAACAAATGCTTCTATCCCTTGCCACTCCCTTGCACCTGCTTGTTCCACTCCCCCCTCCCTCCAGAACTCCCATGGTCAATAACAGAATGAATATGGAATAAATATACCCTGCCCTGACCATCTGGAGACTAGGGAGAAAGAGATCTCCTGCAGTCTGAATTCTGTTATTCTACATGTTATATTCGTGGTTTCATCAAACCAATCAGCAAATGGAGCTATCACTCAAGTCAGCCTGTTGTAATCATGGCAATTCTATCATATTGGATTCTATGACATATTCTCATAATAATATTGCAATACATGCAAATAGAAGACTCTGCACTCAGAGGACTGGTTGATGGCACTCAAGATGGTGATGTTGGTCATGCTCATTGCGGTGCTGTTGCCGCATGCAGTTTGTGATGCCCAGATTGTTAATTGTGGGTTACGGCATCCCCAGCATGTTCATCACAAGTATTGCCAGCCAGGAGATCTCATCCTTGGAGGCATCGTCTTTCAGAATCTGTTCCTTCCCAATACAAGCATTTTCAACGAACCTCCTCAGCCTCAACTTGACAGGTCTGAACAAAGATCTCCCCAATTTGTCTCTATTTAGATTAATGTCTTTGGCAACCAAATCACATAGGAAGGTCTGGGACTGACCTGCATCAATCGTAATTTCTGTGACTAGAAATGAAACCAGATTTAAGTTGTGCATCTCCATTTCCATCTACGAGGAGCTGTTTACAAAATAGAACTGTACGCTTTTCCAACTCAGATCCTAGCTCAGCAATATAATTACACTTTGGCCGGCATAAACTAAGTCAGCAAAGTTTGACCAGCACAAGGGCCACCATGAAGTGCGTTTGGACCACTCTCTGGGTCAGGGAGGATGGCACACCTCTGGCCTCTCTGACTCCAAGAGTGGTCCAAACATACTTTACGGTGTCCCTTGTGCTGGCCAAACTTTGCTGGCTTAGTTTATGCCGGCCTAATTCAGTTTAGGATTGTGCTGTAAGTGGAATGTCAATGGAGGATTAGAATGTGGGAGCTCATGTTTCTTGGAAAAGAATGGGTCAAAGCCTCCCAACAGAGAGTGAATATGCTGGTTTAGCCAAAATCAATGAATCAAATTAAGTTTTCAAGGAAGGAGCATTTTTCAACACAAGTCACTAAGGGTGCAATCCTAACCAACTTTCCAGCACTGGCATAGCTGTGCCAGTGGGGCACGTGCTTTGTCCTGCAGTGTAGTAGTAGTCACAGAGGGCTCCTCAAGGTAAGGGAATACTTGTTCCCTTACCTCAGAGTTGCGTTGCCCTTACCCTGGTGCTGAAAAGCTCGTTTGGATTTTGCCCTTAGAATACATTGAGAGCCCAATCCTATGCATGTCCACTCATAAGGAATGGTGTAGAATAAGGAGAGCAAATCTTTGTTCTGGTTGTCAGACCAGAAACTGGGCTCTATGGACTGAACTATTCCTCCACCATCAAAAAATGAGAAAGAAAAATTGATGTATTAAAAAGCAAAAACAAAACAAAACAAAACAAAAAAACAAACACCCTAAGGGCATAATCCTACCCTGGAGTTAGGCACAGTTAGGCCAGTAAAGTTTGGCAGGCACAAGGGATACCTACCGTAAAGCACATTTGGACCACTCTCTGAGTCAGGGAGCATGGCGCACGTCTGTGTGCTGGCCTCTCTGACTCTGACAATGACTCTGACTCTCAGATATACTTTACAGCGGCCCTTGTGCTGGCCAAACCTTGCTGGCCTAACTGTGCCGGCCTAACTCCAGGTTGCAATTGAGCTCTGAATTGTGCTCTGAGTAATTGTGCTATTTGCATTTCTCAGTATTGGGGCAGACTCTCAGTAGACGCTATTCTAAAATATCCCTATATTGAGATGGAGATCAGGTGTCACATATTCAATAGGTTGACCTGGTCTGTATGTTGATATGGTTTAGTAGTCCTACTCCTGTGTAACCCATGTGGATTTACAAATTGCCTCCTAAAACACAGTATATCTTAATAGTAGTATTAGATACATAATATAGTGGTGATAATTTCAGAAAGTGCAGAATACGCCTATTGTTTTGGAACACTCTCGCTTTCTGAAGCATGCATGCAGGCTTAATGCCATAAGACATGTGTTAATGAGCAGTATTGACAACACTATGATTCCTGCAAATACCTTTTTTCTCTAGTATGTTTAGTCAGAACTGCCAGCATGTCCTGGCTTTGGAATTTGCTGTAAAGGAGATCAATGAAAATCAACTGTTGTTGCCCAATATTACTCTGGGATTCAGCATCTATGACAGCTATTTGGAGGCAAGATGGGCCTATCATGCCATATTGCACCTGATTTCCCCAAAGGGCAGATTTGTACCCAACTACAAGTGTGACATCCAGGGCAATCTAATGGCCGTCACTGAAAGACTGACTTCTGAATTCTCCCAACAAGTACCAGACGTTTTGGGCCTCTACAAGATTCCACAGGTAGGATGTATATGTGGGTGAACAATAACAATGTATACAATTTGCAGTTTCTTTTGTAATAGTTTAATGGTGTCCAATGAATATAGGCACAATCTATAATAGCAGTTCAGTGATGAGTAACACAATTTCTGAGAAAGATCAAGAGACAGGGCACAATCCAACTGTTTGATGTAGGGTGTTAGAATCTGGAAACGTTGTCAGCTACTATCCTCTGGACTGCAAGGAGATCCAATTGGTCAATCCTACAGGAAGTCAATCTTCCTGCCAACCTAGCAGTTCAAAAGCACGTAAAAATGCAAGTAGATAAATAGGTACCACCTCAGTGGGACGGTAACGGCGTTCCGTGCGCTATGGCGTATTGTCATGCCGGCCACATGACCAAGGAGGCTTGTCCTCAGACAAAACAGCGGCTCTACAGGCTTTGAAACGGAGATGAGCACCGCCCCCTGGTCACCACTAGACCATTTGGTCGTGGGGAAACCTTTACCTTTACTTTTACAGGAAGTCAAGCCTGATTGCTCCCTGGAAGGACAAATCCTGAAGCTGAAGCTCAAATACTTTGGCCACCTCAGGAGAAGAGAGGACTCTTTAGAAAAGACCCTCATGCTGGGAAAGATTGAAGGCAAAGGGAGAAGGGGGCGGAAGAAGATGAAATGGTTAGATAGTGTCACCGAAGAGATGAACATGAAATTGGGCAAACTCCAGAAGCTAGTGGAGGACAGGGAGGCCTGGCATGCTGTGGTCTATGGGGTTGCGAAGAGTCAGACACGACTTAGCGACTGAACAACAATCTCGAGACAATCAGGCCCCTATACTATTATTTTAGGATAATCATTACACTAGGTTAGTATACAGGGAAGGAACAGCCAATTTTCAAAATACAGCTGCCCTCTTTCTCTCCTTCTCTTTTGCTGCCTGCATCTTTCATACACTGAACCAACATGTCATTTTGAAACATCTTTCTGTTTATGCCATCCATCTACATTTAGCTGCTGTATGGTTCTGCAGCCGTTTCAATGGATAAGAATCAAGCAATTTCTGTTTACCGGATGGAACCAAACGGAGTCCATCAGTACAAGGGGATTCTCCAGTTACTTCTACGTTTCAAGTGGACATGGATTGGGTTCATTGCTGCAAATGAGATGAATCTACAATGGTTCATGGGCATCATGTTCCAGGAATTTTCAAAACATGGCATTTGTTTTGCCTTCCTGGATTCATTCAGCAGTTTAGATAATGACATGGATGAATCTGTAATCAAATTTTATGATAAAATCATGAACCACAAAAGCAATGTATCAGTCTTCTATGGAGACATTGATTCCATGCTGTTCTTGACACGGCTATTAAGTTTAGAAATGAACATCACAGATCGTATGCCAAAAGGTAAAGTCCTGATTCTGACAGCACAGATGGAGTTTACATTTTCTACAAGCGATGATGTCTTGGATATTGAAGACTTTCATGGTACTTTATCATTTGAAATGCACTCTAATGAACTTCAAGGATTCCAACATTTCCTTCAAAGCAGAAACCTTTCCACCAATAAAGAAGATGGTTTTCTCAAGGATTTCTGGGGAAATACTTTTTGGTGCTCTTTCTCAAATTCTCCTCTGGGTAACATGAAAAGGTTTGTCTGCACTGGAGAGGAGATGCTGGAGAGCCTTCCATTGAGGGTAACAGGACAAAGCTACACCATCTACAATGCGGTCTATGCTGTTGCTCATGCTCTCCATGCCATGTATGCATCCAAATCCCCATGCAGGGCCAAGCTGGAGGTTGAGAAGCTTCAGAACGAGCAGCCATGGCAGGTAACACACTGATCAAGCAAAGGTGATGGTGACACAAAGCATCACCTGTAGGAGTGTGAGGGTTAACGAGTGTCCCCATAATATGAGTAGGGATGATTGAACTGGATCTGGCGGAAGGCACGTGGTCATGTTGTGATGACTATCCCTTTGCCATGACAAGTAATGCATAAGCCAGCACTGGGACCAGTTTGTGGGTAAAATGAGGCAGTTTAGTCTGTGTAGAAAGGAAAAAAAAAACCAGGAGGTTTCTCTCCAGTAGATTCCAACTGAGGGCTACTTGTTAGGATGCAAAGCCCAGCCCTATCCAGGACTGCCATTTACAACAGCAGTTTTCAGCACAGCTGCATCAGTGAGCGGGGAGAGGCGAGAAGGTAGGATCGGACCATAAATTGTTCTGAGTGTTCCAACAAGAAGTTTTGTTATGGGGATCTTTAAATTGCAATAGGAGAAAGGGAATAAACAAATGCAGTGTCAGAACAGCTGTACCAGTGCATTAAGAGAACAGAATGGATATAAAGACATAGACTTGTGGAGGAGGAGGAGGAGGAGGAGGAGGAGGAGGAGGAGGAGGAGGAGGAGGA
>JAJKFI010000227.1:131359-166602 GCA_029204185.1 Lerista edwardsae | reverse complement strand
GAGGAGGAGGAGGAGGAGGAGGAGGAGGAGGAGGAGGAGGAGGAGGAAGCACCAGTACAGCCTCAAATTATGCCCCAGCTAGAGCCAGGAAAGAAGGGGGGTTTCCTGTATAATCCCTCAGTTAGCCATGGACTCTTCTCCATGCCGTATCACCACTTGAGAACACCCTGTAGCACCACTTCTCAATTCTCTCCTATAGGTTTTTAGTCCTCCTTTCTGCCCTGAAACCTGAGCTTCAGTCTCAAAGTCCCGTTCCCTGCTATACTCCCCCTTCTCCAGTCTGAGGACGCAATCCAACGCCCTCTGCTTGGCCGATGCTACATACTAGTGTCGGCCCAATGTCACTAGCAATGATGGGGGGGGTGCCAACCGGCACTCCCACATTGGCGCTATGGCTCTTGGATGGACATGAGTAGTAGCGTTGGTGCGAGGGCGAACCAAAGTCAGCTGGCTCAAGGGTGTTTCTGAGAGGAGGGCGGGCAGGTGGTATGGAGATTCTGGGTGGAGTTGGACAGGCCAGCCTGGGGAGGGGGGCGGAGAGGGGATGCGGCTGGTAGACATCCAAACTTCCATCCCCAGGCCACATGGCCCCAATTCGGGCCACACAGTCTCCTCAGCTCTGTGCCTGCTATTTAGCAGATGCAGATCCAAGGAAACGTATGGGGAGGCATCCCAGCGCACCTAAGGTGCTCTGGATATGGAGCAGGCCCACCAGCCTTGCCATTCCAGCACACCTTAGGCTTGCACTCTGAATCTTCAGCATCTTCAACCTCCTGTTCTGACTTTGGTTCCTACCTTGGTCCAGACTCCACCTACTGAACCTCAGGCATCCAAGGTCACTCTCAATGGCAGCTAGAAATAATAGATACATTCCTGCATTCTGGATTAAAAGAACAGGGAAGATTCAAATTCAGCAGGGAAGATTCAAATCCTCATTGTCAGGCTGCACCTTTTTGTTCGTTTTTTTCTTTCCTTTTTTAATGTAGCTCCACCACTTCCTGAAAAGGGTGTCATTTAACAACAGTGTGGGAGACCTGATTTCCTTTGACCAGAATGGAGACTTAATTGCTGGATTTGACATTATCAATTGGGTCACCTTTCCAAACCAAAGCTTTGTTAAAGTCAAAGTGGGCAGGCTGGATCCTTTGGCTCCTCTGGATGAAGCCATCACAATTAATGAGGGTGCCATTGCATGGCACAGGTGGTTCAACCAGGTAGGCACTGTAGGCAATGTTCGGGGAAGAATTGCCTTATGCAATTGTAGGGCTGCCAAATCTTTAGGCCTGGCCTGGCATCTCCAGGAATCAGCCTCAAATATCAAAAGCAATGCTGGAGATTTTGACATAATGCTTGGATTACTTGCATGAGAAGGAGCTCTGAATCTTCTGCTGAAGCATCATTTGCTGAACCTAGTTCATAAGGATAACCCTCCCACTTCTCCTCCCTGAAAGCCATTACAATTGGAGGATTGCTTTATAGCCATATAATAACTTTATTTACAGACATGTGTTGCCTCAGATCCCAATCGCAATGCAAACATGTTGTTATACAATTCTGTTCTTTGTTACATAAACAGACACTGGCTGGCTGCCATTGCAGGCTGAGGATTGCATGAAGAACCTCTCCTTTGTTGTGTAAACAGGCAGGCTACTGGAGACTCGGGGCGCAATCCTAAGAAGCAGCAGATTGGCCAGCGCCAAATCCAACACTGCTTTGGGGAGGCTGGAGCCTCCCAACAGCAAGGGCACATGCGCGCCCTTACCGTTGGGGAGGCTCCAGCCTCCCCAAGCATTCCTTGGATCTGCGCCTGCTAAACAGTAGGTGTAGATCTGAGGAGACCACGAGGCCTGAACCGGGGCCTTGCATCCTCCCGGATGGGTTTAGGATTCAGCTTTATGGCCGAATCCAGAGCTCCCCACCCACAATCTCCCTCCCCCCACCAATCCCCATCCCGGAACGGGACAGAGCCTCCCTCGCGCCGTCTGGCTTTGGTCGGCGCAAGGGAGGCTTCCCATCAGCGCTCTCAAACTGGAGCTACTTATAGCGTCGGCTTGAGAAGTTTAGCGCCAACATGGGGGTGCTGCTCTGTGCTCCCGTGTTGGTGCTAATGACTGTTGCGTCAACACGACGTCAGATCTAGGATTGCGTTGCCCATTGCCTCATTAAGAGCAGCCCCTTTGTCATGCAAACAGACAGTCTCTGCTACAGGCTCAATTCTGAAGACTCAGGTGCCTCATTAAGAGCCTATTCTTTGTTGTGCTTTGATCGTCTATGTGGTCAGTCATTAGGCAGAACATCACTAAGCACCTGCATTTAGAATCTCTTTTCATTCAGAGAAGAGATATTTGCTAATGTTTGTGGATAGCCATCTAATCATGTAACACATTCATGTCAGTTGGTGTCTTAGGCAGTGGTGTTCCTAGAGCACTATGTTTCACAGGAGACTGAACTCCTGTGAAGCAGCCCCTCCCCCTCACCTTCAGAGCCATTTGCATCTAGGACTGCAGAGAAAGGTGTCTTCTCTGCTTGGCTTTCACAGCTGCTAATGCCTCTGAAGGTAAAGGAGAGGGGCTGCTATTATGATGGGGGGTGTAACTCCCCTCCCCTGGTGTAGCTGCCACTGCCACCAGCCCAGGCTCAACACAACAAAGGGAGCTCCTGGGCAAAAACCCCTCTTAAAAGAAAGCCAAATAAAAGAAGTAAAAACCCAATTTTATTGACATATTAAAAGTTATAAATAAAACTACAGAGGTGCTGTACCATAAAACCTGAATAATAAAATGACAATAATCAACTCCTCTGTTTATAACTTAACTGAGAAGAACTCAAAGGGGACAGGGACAAAGAAACATCCTATAGGATTTTTACCTCTCACTGACTGACTGACTACAACTGGCTCTCACAGCACATAGTGAGGCTAACCTTCCCTGCGTACAGCAAACGGGTTCTCTTCCCTGAGGCTTTCAACTTTATCCCAATGAACTAATCACCTCCACCTGAGCCATTTACACTTGAGTAGTTCTCTTCCAACTACTGATACTCAACAAGGTTCACATGAAACCACAATTTCATGACAGCTGCTTTTCAAGGGAGTTCAGGCTCATGAAAAGCTTTTTGCCCTCCCTAGGATTGCCACTGATCTTGAACAAATCCTATCCAACTTTCTAGTGCCAATGGAGGCACAATGCAACCCTAAGGTAAGGAAACAAATGGTCTGTTACCTTTAGGATAACTGTGACTGTCCTTGCCCCACTGTAACATATGCCCTATTGGCAAAGCTGCATCAGCTCTGGAAAATTAGATAGAATTTTACCCCTAGTCAGGATATATTAATCTCTGTGCAGTTGCCATTTTTGCTTCTATCTTTATCACACTCATATAAGACCCAGTAATTTGCATGCCGCCTTGGGTGCCTTTGGGCAGAAAGGTGGGGTATACATTTAATGAATAAATAAATGTCACACTATTGAACAATTAGCATCTTATTGCAAACTAGCTTGAATGTTCAGAGTCCACAGTCATGTTTCCAAAGCTTAACATTCTCTTTTTTTCATTGGTGGATTAGGTTCAGCCCCTTTCTCTGTGTAACAACATTTGCCATCCTGGATATAGGAAAAGAAACAGGGAAGGGGAGCCACCCTGTTGCTATGATTGCATCAAATGTCCAGAAGGGAAGGTATCTGACAAGAAAGGTACGTGCTTTAGCATATACTGTTATTGGTTAGAGTAGTGTTCCCCAAAGTGTGGGTTGCAACCCACCAGTGGGTCGCGACCTGGTCCAGATCCACAAAGCAGGGCCAAGCTGGAGGGTGAGAGTTGGAAGCTTCAGAATGAGCAGCCATGGCAGGTAACACTGATCACGCAAGTGTGACACCAAGCATCACCTGCAGGGGTGGGAGAGCTAATGAGTGTCCCCATAATATGAGTCATGATGATTGAACTGGATCTGGCGGAAGTGATATGGTCACTTTATGATGTGGTGCCCATCCCTTTGCCAGTAATGCAAGTAATGCATTAGCCAGCTCTGGCACCAGCTTGTGGGTAAAATGAAGCAATGTAGTCTGTGTAGAAAGAAAGAAAAAAAACCAGGAGGTTTCTCTCCAGTAGATTCCAACCGAGGGCTACGTGTTAGGATGCAAAGCCCATTCCTATTCAGGACTGCTATTTACAACAGCAGATTCCAGCACAGCTGCATCAGTGGCGGGAGGGGGAGAAGGATAGGACTGGGCCAGAAATGGCTCTGAGTGTTCCACCAGTGGGTTGCGACCTGATTGTTGGTGGGTCATGAAACAGACAAGCTGACAGCTAACAAGGAAAATATATTGAGCCCTTAGAAAGGTGAAACTGAGCCGCACATGCACGTTTGCTCATGAGCAGGAGACTGTGCCTCAGTCAACTTTGAAGGAGAGGCTGGAGGTGATGCAGTTCTATCAGGACGGTCTCAGGGCGCAATCCTAAACAGCGCCGGACTGGCGAGGCTGATGGGCCAGCGCTTTATCCAACACTGTTTAGGAGAGGCTGGAGCCTCCCCGTGGCAAGGGAGCGTGTGCTCCCTTACTGGAGGGCAAGCGCCAGCCTCTTCTATGTGCTCCTCGAATCTGTGCCCGCTAAAGAGCAGGCGCAAATCCGGGGGGAGCATGTGGCCTGAATCGGGGCCACACAGCCTTGCTGACGGGGTTAGGAGGTGGCCATATGGCCACCTCCCAGGCCCGCCCAGGTCCCGCCTCCCTCCTCCCCCTCCCACCAATCCCCGTCCTGATATGGGACAGAGTTTCCCTCATGCTAGCCAGCTACGGCCGACGTGAGGCACATGTTGCGCAGGCTCAACAGGACTGGCACTGCCAGCAGCACCGATCCTGTTGCTTTAGTGATGACGCGCGGGTGCTGCTAGGCACTCCCACGTCGGCGCTAATGGCAGAGTGCTGACGCAACAACATTGCGTGAGCACTCTGCTCCCTCTAGGATTGTGTTGCCAATCTAATTAATGCAGCCCCCACCCGAAAAAAAAACACTTATAAAGAAAGTCCCTCCCCTTCCAATCTGTCAAGGAAAATGTATTGAGCCCTATGGAAAGTGAAACTGACAGCCTGATCCTGCGCCCAGACAAGCGCCACTCAAGGACGAACAAGCAGATCGAATTAGGCCTTAAGTCACATGTGCATGTTCTCACGAGTAGGCAAACATGCCTTGGCTCCTATTGCAGGCTAGGTGAATAGGAAGGCAAGGGCATGAGAATGGTTCCAAGCTGAAAATGTTCAGCAGAAGAAATGCTCCAGAAGCTCAACACATGCTCCCTTCTGCCCTCTCCCAAGACATTAAAACCCTTGCTTTATGCCATATTTGTGACAGCTAATGCCAGTGCAGATGTGCGCAACCAATGGGATTTGGCTACAAGTCTTTGTTAAGCCTGCCTGAGTCAATGGCCTGAGTGCCTCCACCATTTTTTTTCCTGAGCATAGTGGTGGTATCTGGGAGACAGTGATTCATTATGGTAGCCATTCTCGTCCCTTTCCCCCGACCCCCATAAAAGCGTGTATTCTAAAGAAAAACACAATATGGCATATTTAGTAGTTCCATGCCTCATCTTTTTCAGACATGGCTAACTGTTTCACATGTCCCAGTGATCAATATCCAAACAAGGACCAGACTTCCTGCATTCCCAAAGTTGTCATCTTCTTGTCTTACCAAGATCCTCTGGGTATAAGCTTAGCCATTTGTGCTCTTTTACTTTCATTGATCACAGCTGTGGTGCTAAGGTTGTTTCTGAAGCATCACAACAGTCCCATAGTCAAAGTCAACAACCGGAGCATCACTTTTACCCTTTTAATTGCAATCTTGCTTTGCTTCCTTTGCCCATTGCTACATATTGGCCGACCTGACAAAGTGATGTGTATCTTACGTCAAACAGCTTTTGGCCTAGTCATCTCAATTGCGATTTCTGCTGTGTTGGCAAAAACAGTGACCGTGGTGCTTGCATTTACGGCCACACAGCCAGGGTCCACCGTGAAGAACTGGGTGGGGAAAAGATTGGCCTACTCCATTATTCCTCCTTGTGTGATGATTGAAGCAATCATTTCTACTATACAGCTGGCAATCGTTCCCCCATTCCCAAATGCTGACATGCATTCCCGAGTTCAAGAGATCATTTTGGAATGTAAGGAATCACCGCTAACCATATTTTACCTGGAAATGATGTACTTGGAGTTTCTCGTCATTGTCAGCTTCATTGTGGCTTTCCTTGCACGGAGGTTGCCCTGTGCCTTTAATGAAGCCCAGCTTATCACTTTCAGCATGTTTGCATTTTCCTGTGTTTGGTTTACCTTTCTTCTAACCAACGTGGGCACCAAGGGGAGAGACAAAGTAGCCGCGGAGGTCTTCAGCATCTTGGCCTCCAGTGCTGCATTGCTGGGCTTTATGTTCTTCCCCAAGTGCTACGTTATTTTGTGGAGGCCTGAGCTGAACAGCAGAGAACAGTTAAGGATGCGGAAACGCTGAAGAAGGACGATGTGGCCCTATCAGTGGCTGCCTTCTGCTGTTCACATGAATCTTTTGCAGTTTTACCTGCACCCCAATATTTTATGTACCTCTTTATTTGAAAGCAGTTACTGTACATCCTGCCTTTAAAGCCCGGAAGGGTGGTTTCTGGTAGCTTACAAAAGCGTGAAATCAACATAATTAAAAACATGATGGTATAATCAATGTCAAGCATGGTCAAATGGAAAGAGATCAAATGGAAGAACCAAAACCGCAGCACAGCAGATACAAAACCGCAGGGAACTAATGTAGGGATAGCAAAGATTAAGAAGATTCCATCAGACTTCTGAGGTTTTCACACCCCTTCAAAATGCCAATGGAGATAGGACCATTCTGCTCTCACATGGGAATGTATTCCCTTGGCCATTCCCCTCAGCGGGAGAGGTTTTCTGTGAGTCACCCCTTGTTGTGTATCTAAAGGGGCTGGTGCCTGCAACAAGACCACAGACAGTGCCAAAACTTAGCCCTACCTGCAAAGCCACCTATTTTAAGGAAGGATCTCTCTCTCTCTCTCTCTCTCTCTCTCTCTCTCTCTCTCTCTCTCTGTGTGTGTGTGTGTGTGTGTGTGTGTGTGTGTGTGTGTGTGTGTGCGCACCCTCACATTTTTGTGTTAATGTACAATTGTGTTTTATCAGCCTTAAGTAGAGATGAGTAAACTTCCCCATATATTGCACTGAATTTTGTTTGGACATAAGCTGACCTGCTATCCTTGAACCCAAAAAGTGGCCCACCTTCTTCTGAAATCATCAGGATCCTGTTCCCCATTCCTGTGATCAATCAAATCTATCTTTTCATACCTACCAAAATCGCCTGGCTTGGTTGGAAAACTCTGTAACAATTGGAGCTCTGTGAATGTACCACACTATCCTCTGTATTTATTTGTTTAATGTAGCAGCTATTGAAAAAATTTACAACAGAACTATAGAAAGTTTCAAGAATCATGAACCATTGTGCTAATATCTTGGACAGAAAAGGATTAATAGAGATATTAACATCTTCCGCAATAAAATGTTATCAGTATACAAGACCGTATCACGTACTCGAATTTTGTGAATGAGAGTGCAATCCTAACCTGGAGTTAGGCTGACACAGTTAGGCCAGCAAAGTTTGGCCAGCACAAGGAATACCATAAAGCGTGTTTGGACAGCTCTTTGAGTCAGGGAATCTGTGTGCCTGCCTCTCTGACTCCAAGAATGGTCCAAACATACTTTATGGTGCCCCTTGCATTGGCCAAACTTTGCTGGCCTAACTGTGCCAGCCTCACTCTGCCTTGATCTTAAAGCAGTGAATCCCTGTGCTCTTCCAAGGAATGTGGAAGCAAACCAAAGGCATGGAGCTCAGGCAGCAAAATAATTCTTTTCCCCAGATGCCATCTACTTACAAGATGCTATTTTTAAAAAACCATAATTTGAATTAGGGCAATCTAAAGAACGTATTCCCTGCAGAGCTCCAGGTTCCACATCTTTAATTTTTTTTAAGTCTTGATGTGCATCAGTGTGATCAGACTCACAGGAAGATAACAGCCGTTTCACCGCTGTACAAAATGCAAACCTCAGTCCTCTGTAATTATCAGAAGGAGCTGTAATTAATTCTGCTGCTTGCTTCCCCCCTCTGGAATTCCAATGGTCAATCACAGTAAAGAATGGCATAAATATACCCCTTACCATAAGGTGACTAGGGGCTAAGGAGGCACCATCAGACTGATGCTATATGCTTGTTATATGCTTGTTATATGCGGGGTTGGACAGAGCCAAAGAAATTGTTAAACAGAGGGTTTTAGATTCTGAAAGGCAGAAAGATCTAAGCCTTTGCTCTAATTTTCTTGCCTCTGATGATAGTAAGTATTTGACCAGGCCTTCAGCCTACTTAAAACTTTTAGAGATACCATCACATAGAAGAGCATATTTTCTTGCCAGATGGGGGTGGCTCCCCTCAGTGATCCTTGAGGGCAAGTTCAACGGAACCCCTTTAATGGATAGACTTTGCCCATGTGGTGCAGGGTTGATTGAGACCAGGGAGCATGTTCTATTTTATTGTCAATTTTACCAGGGTATACGTGGAAAGTTTATTCTCCCCCTAACCATGCATCTTCAGATATCTGGGGTAGGGGAGCTTGCCAAATGGTTGCTTTCTGGCAGTAACGAACAAGTGATTAAATCCTGTGCTAGTTTTTTAGCGGCGGTGGTCAAAATCCGCAGAGTTTTAGTGGCCCAAGAACATGATTACCAAATTCAATGATTGTGGTTTGGTTCTGAAGACAGAATGTCTATTGTTTTATCTCTGTCATAACTGTTTTATTTACTTGTTTATGATGTGTAAAGTTTTTATGTTTGTATGTTTATCTGATCTTGGATCGTAATAAATTGAACTGTTATATGCATCCTTGTTATATGCTTGGCTTCATCAAGCCTATTAGCAAATGGAGCTACCACACAAGTCAGCCTGTTATAATTGCAGAGCTTCTGAAGACATTGCAATAGATGCAAGTAGAAGACTCTGTGCTCAGAGAGCTGGTTGGCACCCAGCATGGTGATATTGGTCATGCTCGTCGTGGTGCTGTTTCCACATGCAGTTTGTTGTGTCCAGAAGATTAATTGTGGGCTATGGTATCCCCAGCATGTTCATCACAAGTATTGTCAGCCAGGAGATCTCATCATTGGAGGCATCCTCTTTCAAAACATGTTTCAGATGAGTACAAGTAGTTTCAGCCAATGTCCTCATCAGCCTCTGCTTGACAGGTTTGAATAACAACCGCCACCCCCTATGTCTGTACCCAGATTAAATTCTCTGGCAAACCAATCACATAGGAAGTGGTTTACTGGCAAACAACAACAACAATAAAAAAGTTAAATAGCTCCCAGTCCCAAAAGGGCTCACAATCTAAAAAAATGGAGAACACCAGCAGCAGCAGCACTAGAAAAGACACTGTGCATGGGGTGAATAAGGACAATTACTTGAAAAGGCCACTTGAAAAGGTCCCTCTTGCCCAGTTAGCATCTGTGTAGAAGGAAAGAAAAAGAGATGAGTCTCCAGTAGATTCCAGCAGAAGGATTCCTGTTCAGATGCACAGCACAAGGCTATCCTGGTCTGCCTGGGCCATCATGTGCAGCTGTTTACACCAGCGGACCAGAGTTCCACTGTCACAAAACTTCTGGGGATGGAGCATGCAGTTGCTGGCAGCACTTCCCCAATGGCAGTAGCCCTATGGCAGGACCCTCCAGAGTGGGTAAAGGAACAGAAAGGATGTGAAGGGGGCATAACTGGGTGTGGAGGGAGTAGGAGAATGGGCAGGGAGGGGGAGGAACCGAAGTGAGGAGATTGCAAGAGGGAGTGGAACCCAAGTGATGGGTGCACCAGTTTCTTTGTAAACTTGTTATAAACATGTATAACAAGTTTACAAAGTGGCTGCTGTTGCTGCTTAATTAATGTTATTTAGAGCTGTTTTATATCTTAGGCCTGGAGTTAGGCCGACACAGTTGGCCCAGCAAAGTTTGGCAAGCACAAGAGACACCATAATGTATGTTTGGACCACACTTGGAGTCAGAGGGACCAGCACTCAGATGTGCGCCATCCTCCCTGACTCGGAGGGTGGTCCAAATGCGAGTTACGATGGCCCTTGTGCCAGCCAAAATTTAGCTGGCCTAACTTTTCTAGCCTAACTCCAGGTTAGGATTGTGCCCTTAATCTGCTCTGCATCATTCTCAAATGTTAATTGTTTTGTTTGTTGGTTGTATTTGGATGCTTTATCTTGTGTATACTTTATCTTTTTTGATCTCTCGGTTTTAGAAAGGGTGGTATATAAATCATGGGAGACGAGCAACTCCACATTGAACTTTTGCACCCTTTTGTTCAAAGTTTTTTCTTTCCCTTTTAATCAATGTAGCTCCACTACTTCCTGAGAAGGGTGTCCTTTAACAACAGTGCTGGCGACTGGATTTCCTTTGACCAGAATGGAGAAATAGTTGCTGGCTTTGACATTGTCAATTGGATCACCTTCCCAAACCAAACTCTCCTTAAAGTCAAAGTGGGAAGGGTGGATGCCCAGGCCCACCACATCACCATAAAGGAGGATGCCATTGTCTGGCACAGGTGGTTCAACCAGGTAGGACATATTAATGGCTCAATTCCAGGGGTCTGCTGCTCCATCGAAACTTGCATCCCCTTTCCCAGTCTTGATTCGCCTTGTCGTGTCCACTCGGATCTCTGCCTTCGAAATCACTAGCACAGGTCTGAGTAGACCCATTTCGGCAGCAGAAGCTTCTCAGGGGACAAGGGAACAAACGTGTCCTTAACTGGAGGAGGAACTCGGGGACTGCTCCCCATGAATGCAGTATGCACTTCAGTGGCACAACTGCATTTGGCAGGGGAGATTTAGATAGGACTGGACTATAAGTAGGGGTGTGGTTTTGTGGTGATCTTTTTCCCCAACATTTCTTGATTAAAATAGCAAATTGCAGTCTTATGTTTTTATTCTACACCTCCCATTCCAAGTTCTCATTTTTTAAAAATTTTAAATGCTTTGAAAGTGTACTATGTAGATGATATAGGCGTTATAGTGTCAGCAGATGCAGCCACAGTATTATTTCTAATTGGAAATGTAGTCTTTTTTAATTAATGGAAAATAACTTCAATACCAAAATGCGAGGTTTTGAGTTTTTATTCAGACATTTTAAGGCCAAGAGGTGGTTGCTGACACCCAAAAAGGGTTTTTCAACAACAACAACAAAACCCCCGCCCTTAAGCTTATACAACTGAGAGACGAATGCCCTGGAGATTGTGTCCCAGGGGTTTGTCTCACAATATTTGAAGTGCAGAAAACATGTATAACTGAAACGGTCGCTTAACCTCTACAACCATTAGTCGCTTTTCATTCTTTCCAAGTAGTCTTGCTAATATTTGTGGATAGCTATTAATACTTAATATAAGCCTTACACTTTCAAGTCATCTGATGTCTATTGGCCCAATCCTGTGGTCAGGGCCGGCTCTAAGCCAATGTGACGAATGTCGTCGCATCGGGCCCCGCGCTTCAGAGGCCCCACACTAGCAGGGTGCGCATATTGCCTGTGGCTGCAGCTATGGGCTGTAAGTCAGTGGGGCGAGCAGAGCAGCTTTGCCTTGGTCTCTCCCACCTGCCTCTGCCTCTGAACAGCCCAAGATGGGCCACCAGGAAGCAGTTGGTGATGTTGTGATATCACCACCAACTGCTTCCACATGCCATGCTTTGCGTGTGGCATCACAAGCACTCTTCTTGATGAGTGAGAACCCATGGGGGGGGCACAGGAATGCCCCACATTGGGCCCCACTGCTGCTAGAGCCGGCCCTGCCTGGGGTCTTCTTGAATGTAAAACTTTTGCGACCAAGTTAGTTCTACGAGTACCGGCCAGAAGATGTAAATGAATGGGTAAGGGAGAATAGGGAGGGCGTGGAATGGAGTAGGGGGAGTGATGGCAATGAAGGGGGTGGGGCTGGGCCGATTTTGTCTGGCAGGAGCGGGATGGGGTTGCTGGTGCTTGTCATATCGTCTCCACCTTCCTGGGCTTGATCTGCTCATATAGATCAATATGGACTTGCACCAGTTATATAGCTGTCTAGAGCTGGCACAGGCCCAGTTTGACCCTTCGTGGTTGCTAGGGTTTGCCCAGGGACCAACCTCCCTTTATGTTGCGTAGACTTTGAGCAGCCAAAATCCCCCGATTGGGTCGGCCAGCCCAATCCTGCCCTAGCCAAAAACCTCTGCGCTGTTGCAATGGGGCCAGCATGGGCCATGCTGCATCTTAAGGAGGTTAATAGGAAGACTGGTGAGCTCCTTGAGGTCAGGAGACATTCCCTGGGGAAAGCCCAGCAGTTGCAATGGGTCTACTTTGACCTGGGTAGACTTAAGAACTGATGCAACTCCACATGGATCCATGTCGGCAGATCTGCCCCAGGAAGGGGGATAGGCTATGGCATGTGATGCTTCCAATGATCCTGGCCCCACCCAGGACCGTTCCTCCCATCCTACCACTTCTCTCCCCCACCCCATTTCACTGATCCTTGTCCATTCTCCCTATGCCCCTGCCATATACTGCCTTCAAGCTACTCTGTGTATATTTTCCTTCCTTGGCGTGCACCACTCCTTCTGCTGGTGCATGTGGGCTGGACCTGGGCCTTCACACGAGCACTGCCAAGTGCGATGCTGTCGCAAAGTGCTTTATAAGATTTTGCAATGTAATGGCTCACACCAGGGTGGCACATGGACCAGGCAAAGCATGGAGTGTGCACACTGGAGCACACACACTTGGGCATGCACTACTTAGGATTGTGCCATCAGTCAGATTATTCAGGGTGCAATCCTAACCAACTTTCCAGCACCGACAGAGCTGTGCCACTGGGGAAGATGCTGCATTCTGCAGTGGAGTAGCAGTCACGGAAGCCTCCTCAAGGGAAGGGAAGGTTGTTCCCTTACTTCAGAGCTGCATTGCCCTTACCCCAGTGCTGGAAAGTTGATTAGGATTGCGCCCTGACTGCAATTGCCACATTTGCTTCTATCTTTATCACACGAATACAAGAATCAGTAACATGCACACCGTCCTTAAAAAACATCATCTTATTGCAAATCAGTTGCATCTTCAAGAGTCCAAATTTGATTTTCTGAAGCATATTCCTTTTTCTCTGGTGAATTAGGTACAACCCTTTTCTCTGTGTAATGACAACTGCCATCCTGGATATAGCAAAGGAATCAAGGAAGGGGAGCCATTCTGTTGCTATGATTGCATCAAATGTCCAGAATGGAAAATATCTAACAAGTTAGGTGAGTGTAGTAGGGAGAGAGTTCCTGAAAAGACTGCCTGTACTTCAATGCAATTGAATTGAATGCACTACAAATAGATGGCGATTATTGGGTCATTTTTCTAATGTAAGTGAACTTAATTATTTGAAATGTGTTTTTGGATTTTGCAGGTTTTGTGTGGGTCATGACCCAGTACTTTCCTAGGCAGATAGTATGCAGAGATGTATATTATATTTTGTATATTTTATATACTAGTTGTATATTTTATTTCCATTTTACATTTTTAACCATGATTGAGAACGCAATCCTAACCTGCAGTTAGGCTGGTACAGTTAGGCCAGCAAAGTTTGGGGAATACAATTATTTATTATTTCCATAACTCTTCTTTTTCAGACATGGCTGACTGTAAAACATGTCCTAGTGATCATTATCCAAACAAGGACCAGACTTCCTGCATTCCCAAACTGGTCGTCTTTTTGTCTTACGAGGAACCTCTGGGCATCAGTTTAGCCATTTGTGCTCTCTCATTTGCGTTGTTCACAGCTCTGGTGCTAAGCTTGTTTATGAAGCATGGTGACAGTCCCATAGTCAAAGCCAACAACCGAAGCCTCACTTACACCCTTTTGATTTCTCTTTTGATTTCCTTCCTTTGTCCGTTGCTGCATATTGGCCGATCTGACAAGGTGATGTGCATCTTACGTGAAACTGTCTTTGGCATGGTCTTCTCAATTGCGATTGCTTCTGTGTTGGCAAAAACAATGACCGTGGTGCTCGCATTCACAGCCACACAGCCAGGGTCCACTATGAAGAACTGGGTGGGGAAAAGATTAGCCTACTCCATAATTCTTCCTTGTGTGATGATTGAAGCAGTCATTTGTACCGTACAGCTGGCAATCTTTCCCCCATTCCCTCATGCTGACATGCATTCCCGAGTTCAAGAGATCATCTTGGAATGTAATTTGTTCTCATTTATCATCTTTTACTGTGAAATGACCTATTTGGGGTTTCTAGCCTTGGTCATCTTCACTGTGGCTTTCCTTGCGCGAAAACTGCCAGATGCTTTTAATGAAGCCAAGTTTATCACTTTCAGCATGTTGGCATATTCCTGTGTTTGGGTGACCTTTGTCCCCACCTACCTGGGCAGCAAGGGGAAAGACAAAGTAACTGTGCAGATCTTCTGTATGTTAGCCTCCTGTGCTGCATTTCTGGTCTGTATGTTCTTCCCCAAATGCTACATTATTTTATGGAAGCCTCACTTGAACTGCAAGGAACAAATAAGAAAGTGGAAATGCTGAAGAAGGAAAATGTATTTCTCGTAGTGGCTGCTTTCTGCTATTCTTTTAACAGACATTTGAATCTTTCGCTTTTTAAAGTGCGCCCAATATTATGTGTATCTATTCATTTGGAAGCATTTATATTCTGGCTTTCTAAGCCCTGAAGTATGAAGAGCCCTATTGGACCAGGCCAAAGGCCCATCTAGAGTAGCTTCCTGTAGCTGACAGTGGCCCACCAGAAGCCTCATGGAGCACACAAGACAATAAGATGATTGCATCCTGTTGCCACTCCCACAGGATGCATGTGGCATTCTGAAGTGACCTTGTTCTAGATTGACTTGTAGCCAACTTCTAAAAGCCCCGAATGGCCACTTCAGGTCGTTTGCAAAAACAAATAAACCAATATAAGAAAGAGCTGAAATCAACATGATAACACATGATAGTATAATGGATGCGAAGGGTGGTCAAAGGGGAATAAATGAAATGCAAGAACCAAAACAGCACAACAGATGCAAAATAACAGGGAGCCATCATAGAAGCCATCAAATAAAAGCTTCTTAAGAGAAAAAAAATAACTCTACAAAATGGCAGGCGAGATGGGGCCATCCTGATCTCACTGGGAGTGCATTCCCTCCACCTTTCCCCTTCCATAGGAAAGTTATTTTTATGAGCACCCATTGTGTTTCATATTTTACCTTGAAACAATGTACTTGGAGTTTCTCGTCATTGTCAGCTTCATTGTGGCTTTCCTTGCACGGAGGTTGCCGTGTGCCTTTAATGTAGCCAAATGTTCAGTTTGTTTGCATTTTCCTGTGTTTGGTTTACCTTTCTTCTGACCAACGTGAGCACCAAGGGGAGAGACAAAGTAGCCGTGGAGATCTTCAGCATCTTAGCATCCAGTGCTGCATTGCTGGGCTTTATGCTCTTCCCCAAGTGCTACATTATTTTGTGGAGGCCTGAGCTGAACACACACACACACAATTCTTTATTGTTTAACTCATAAGTCATTACAACATTCCAAAGAAACCATAGCTTACAAACATTAATCATAACAGTGAGCTCGGCCTATTAACATTGTCAACAAAACAGCGTCTCAACTTTTTAGCTGCAATGGCAAAATGAGCCACTGCATAAGTTATTTTAGCTTGTACGTCCTCTAAAAGATACCAGAGTAATTGGACAGTGGAGTAGCCACATAGTGGTTTGATACATGGATCCAAGAAACGGGATCGCGGGTTAGAATAGAGTGGGCAAATGAGCAAGTAATGAAGAATATCTTCAATTTGCCCGCAGCCATAGATACAAAACCTCTCTGACGAAGGGATTTTTTTGTATCTGCCTGCAAGATAGGCTGATGGCATCAATTGGAACCTCAGCTCCGTAAAGGCCCTCCTTAACTGAGGGGAGGTTAACAATTCCAAGTATGGGGATATAGCATGGTGTTTATGGAAAAAAGGATACCATAGAGAGAAGCGAGTCTCCCTAAGAGAGGCTTTGTCCTGATCAGCTGCCCAGTTGAAGCACCACTCTCTCAGACCTTTGGGAGACAATGTCTTGAACTTATCTTGATCTAAATTATATTTGTTAAATTTAGCAAAAATCTGTTTGGCCCAGCCCGCGCAAGATAACTGTTCATCCCAGCAAATTTTTGCCAGAACAGTGTCGTCCAAATGGGATAATTTTCTCCAATATCTGAAAAAAGTGAGATCTATACGAGTCACTATTGAAGGCAAACCTAGCTCGGTTCTGACATGCACTGATGGAGTTCCTTGCGGCACACCTAAAATCTGTCTTAAAAAGGTGTTTTGTAATATTTCCAATTTCCCTATTGCCGCTTCGCCCCAAAGTTCTACTCCATATAGCAAATGGGGTAGGATCTTAGCCTCAAAAGCCTTTATCATAGGTGGAACGAGTCGTCCTCCTCTGGCGTAAAAAAAACGTCTTAACGAGCCTAAGGATCTCGCGGTGGAGAGTGAAATGTTCTCGACATGCTGTTTCCAATTTGAATTATTGGAGAAGATAATACCCAAATATTTGAAAGTATTGACCTGTTCTATATCATGCCCATCTAGCCTCCATTTATGCTTGGTCGTTTTTCTCCCAAAGGTCATAATCTTAGTCTTTGAATAATTGATTTTTAAATGGCCCTCCCTACAAATTTGACCAAATTTTTTTTTAGCATCCTTCTGAGGCCTATTTGATTTTGCGAAATTAGAACTAAATCGTCCGCGTACAAAAGTATGGGCATTTCCCACCTGAGCTGAACAGCAGAGAACAGTTAAGGATGCGGAAACGGTGAAGAAGGAAGATGTGGCCCTATCAGTGGCTGCCTTCTGCTGTTCATATGACTCTTTTGCAGCTTTACCTGCACCCCAATATTTTATGTACCTATTTATTTGAAAGCAGTTACTGTACATCCTGCCTTTAAAGCCTGGAAGGGCAGTTTCTGGTAGCTTACAAAAGCATGAAATCAACATAATTAAAAACGTGATGGTATAATCAATGTCAAGCATGGTCAAATGGAAAGAGATCAAATGCAAGAACCAAAACAGAAGTACAGCAGATACAAAACAACAGGGAACTCATGTAGGGATAGCAAAGATTCCTGATCACATTCCTGTGATCAATCAAATTTATCTTTTCATACCTACCAAGCCTTTTTCCATGCCATCACACACACACACACACACACACACACACACACACACACACACACACACACACACACACACTGAGTGAGTGAGTGAGTGAGTGAGTGAGAGAGAGAGAGAGAGAGAGAGAGAGAGAGAGAGAGAGAGAGAGAGACTCCCCAAGACCCCTACCCTTTTCTTTAAATCGCCTGGCTTGGTTGGAAAACTCTGTAACAATTGGAGCTCTGTGAATGTACCACACTATCCTCTATATTTTTTTTAATGTAGCAGCTATTGAAAAATTGACAACAGAACTATAGATAGTTTCAAGAATCATGAATCATTGTGCTAATATCTTGGACAGAAAAGGATTAATAGAGATACTAACGTCTTCCGCAATAAAATGTTATCAGTATACAAGACCATATCACGTACTTGAATTTTGTGAATGGGAGTGCAATCCTAACCTGGAGTTAGGCTGACACAGTTAGGCCAGCAAAGTTTGGCCAGCACAAGGAACACCATAAAGCCCGTTTGGACAGCTCTCGGAGTCAGGGAATCTGTGTGCTGGCCTCTCTGACTCCAAGAATGGTCCTCCAAACATACTTTACGGTGCCCCTTGCATTGGCCAAACTTTGCTGGCCTAACTGTGCCAGCCTCACTTCAGGTTAGGATGGTGCTCTGCGTTGGGAAAGGATGCTTTGTGACCAACTGTGCCTTGACCTTAAAGCAGTGAATCCCTGTGCTCTTCCAAGGAATGTGGAAGCAAACCAAAGGCATGGAGCTCAGGCAGCAAAATAATTCTTTTCCCCAGACGCCAACTACTTACAAGATACTTTTTTTAAAACCATAATCTGAATTAGGGCAATGTAAAGAACATATTCCCTGCAGAGCTCCAGGTTCCACATCTTTAATTTTTTTTAAGTCTTGATGCGCATCAGTGTGATCAGACTCACAGGAAGATAACAGCCGTTTCACCGCTGTACAAAATGCAAACCTCAGCCCTCTGTAATTATCAGAAGGAGCTGTAATTAATTCTGCTGCTTGCTTCCCCCCTCTGGAATTCCAATGGTCAATAACAGTAAAGAATGGCATAAATATACCCCTTACCATCAGGTGACTAGGGGCTAAGGAGGCACTATCAGACTCATTTCTTTTCCTTGTTATATGCTTGGCTTCATCAAGCCTATTAGCAAATGGAGCTACCACACAAGTCAGCCTGTTATAACTGCGGAGCTTCTGAAGACATTGCAATAGATGCAAATAGAAGACTCTGTGCTCAGAGAGCCGGTTGGCACCCAGCATGGTGATATTGGTCATGCTCGTCGTGGTGCTGTTTCCACATGCAGTTTGTTGTGTCCAGAAGATTAATTGTGGGCTATGGTATCCCCAGCATTTTCATCACAAGTATTGTCAGCCAGGAGATCTCATCATTGGAGGCATCCTCTTTCAAAACATGTTTCAGATGAGTACAAGTAGTTTCAGCCAATGTCCTCATCAGCCTCTGCTTGACAGGTTTGAATAACAACCGCCACCCCCTATGTCTGTACCCAGATTAAATTCTCTGACAAACCAATCACATAGGAAGGTTGGGTTGAGCTGCATCCATAGTAATTTCTGTTGCTAGACCTTAAAACCAGATTTAAGTTGTGTATCTCCATTCCGATCTGCCAGGGATTTATGAAATAGAACAGTGGGCTTTTCCCATTGAGATCAGCAGTATAATTGCACTTTGAACACACTCAAGACACAATCCTCACCTGGATTTAGACCAGCAAAGTTTGGCTGGCACAAGGGACACCATAAAGTGTGTTTGGTCTACTCTCTGAGTCAGGAGGATGGCGCACGTCTGTGTGCTGGCCTCTCTGACTCCGAGAGTGGCCCAAAGATAGGTTTCAGTTTCCTTGTGCCAGCTAAACTTTGCTGTCCTAACCGTGCCAGCTTAACTCCAGGTTAGGATTGCACATTAACTAACATGGAAATGCAGAAGCAGAATATGGGTGTTGCACAGGGACCTCATGTTTTCTTTGAAAAGAATGGGTCAAAGCCTCTCAACAGAGAGCAAATTACTGGTAAATGACGGGTCGTGGACTCATCAATGAGTCAAATGGAGACTTCAAGACATGAGCTCATTTTTTCCAAACAAAAAGCTACCTAGAGCACACTGAGGTTGTGAAATATTGTTCAGTATTTTCTTGATTTATTTGGGGCTGACTAGGGAGTTAAAACCTTGTCCCCTTTCATTCAAGGTGACTACACAAGCTGATCTATTCCTCTACCATCAGAAAACATGAAAGAAAATAATCTGATTTATTCCAAAATCAAGAAAATAACCTACTATTAAAGAATGAATGCTATCAGTGGCATTCCAACCCTCTCTGTTGATCTTGTTTCCATATTATGCCAACGTAGAATAACACTCGGAGTGTGTGTGTGTGTGTGTGTGTGTGTGTGTGTGTGTGTGAGAGAGAGAGAGAGAGAGAGAGAGAGAGAGTCATCATGCAAAATATAATTTCAAATGTTGGATAGGAGAGAAGATGAAATTCAGGAACATGAAAATCCATTATATTGATGTGCATTTCTCAGTATTGGGGCTATGTAGACACTATTCTAAAAACACCCCTAGATTGAGATGGAGATCTGGTCCCATGCATTCTTGAGGTTGGCATGATCTGCACATGAATATACTACCCCTGTGGTCCTAATTCCTGTGCAACCCATCCTGATTTATAGATTGTCTTAGAATATATGGTACATGAATATAGCTTAAACTCATAACAATAACAGTATTAGATTCATAATGGAGCAGTGATTATTTCAGAAAGTTGAGAATATGCCTTTAACCCCTACTGCAAATATTATTGTAGTGCATTTATTCAGAACTACCAGCATGTCCTGGCTTTGGAATTTGCTGTAAAGGAGATCAATGAAAATCAACAATTGTTGCCCAACATTACTCTGGGATTCAGCATCTATGACAGCTATTTGGAGGCAAGATGGACCTATCAAGCCATATTGCACCTGATTTCCTCCAAGGACAGACTTGTTCCCAACTATGAATGTGGCAACCAGGGCAATCTAATGGCAGTCGCTGAAGAACTGACCTCTGACTTCTCCCACCAAGTACCAGAGGTTTTAGGCAGCTACAAGATTCCCCAGGTAGGATGTATGTATGGGTGAACAATAACATACAATTGGCAGAAGCATTTTCCTTTGAGATAACTTGATTGTGCGTTAATTAAATCTCAACTCACACAACCTACCTTTCCAGTGATAAGTAACACACTTCCTCAGTTTCCTCCATTAATGCTGTGAAAGAGTGTTATACTATGTTAGCATACAGGGGCAATGATTACAATGTTCAAAATGCACCAATATACAACAGCTCTCTTTCTTTCTCTCCTTCCCTTTTGCCGATCATCTTTTTCACACACCAAAGCCAATATACTGTATGCCATTTCAAAATATCTTTCTGTTTTTGCCCATCTACATGTAGCTCTTATATAGTACTGCTGCCATTTCAATGGATAAGAATCAAACACCTTCTGTCTACCTAATGGAACCAAATGGAGTCGGTCAGTATAGGGGGATTCTCCAGCTACTTCTGCACTTCAAGTGGACATGGGTTGGATTCATTGCTGCAGAAGAGAAAAATCTAGAACGGTTCAAGGAGGTCATGTTCCAGGAGTTTTCAAAACGAGGGATTTGTTTTGCCATCCTGGAATCGTTCAGCACTTTAGCTAACGACAGTAACATGGAAAAATCAGTCACTATGTTTTTTAATAAAATCATAAACCACAAAATCAATGCATCGGTCATCTGTGGAGACATTCGTTCCATACTGTGGTTCAGATGGCTATTAAATACAGAAGTAAAAGTCACAAATTACACGCCAAGAGGTAAAGTCTGGATTCTGACAGCACAGATGCGGGTAACATATTCAGCCAGCCATGATGCCTGGGATTTTCAAGACTTTCATGGCACTTTATCATTTGCAACACACTCCCATGAACTTCAAGGATTCCAACATTTTCTTCAAAGCAGAAACCTTTCCGGCAATAAACAAGATGGTTTTCTCAAGGATTTCTGGGAAAATGCATTCCGGTGCACATTCTCAAGTTCACCTCCAGATATCACAGAAGGGGCTTCCTGCACTGGAGAGGAGAGGCTGGAGAGCCTTCCGGAGTATATCTTCCCACTGAGCATCACAGGCCAAAGCTACACCATCTACAACGCAATCTATGCTGTGGCTCATGCTCTCCATGCCATGTATGAGTCGAAATCCAAAAACAGGGCAAAGGTGGATGGAGAGAGAAGGACATTTCAGCATTGGCAATCTTGGCAGGTAATGTCTAAGCTGGTGGCACATCAATGCATTAGCTGCAGCAGTGTGAGGACTAAGCAGTGTTCCCATAGCATTGGTAGTAATGCTTGGAACAAGTGAATCTTGTGGAAGTGAACAGTGACGTGGTTGCATGCACATGAAAGGTGTGTATCCCTTTGCCATGCAATGCATGAACCAGCCCCGTTTATGGGTAAAATGAGACAGTCATCATCATCATCATCATCATCATCATCATCATCAAACAGTATTTATATAACGCTTTTCAAAACAAAGTTCACAAAGTGGTTCACAGGCAAACAACAACAATAATAACAAAAAAGTTAAATGGCTCCCAGTCCCAAAAGGGTTCACAATCTAAAAAAATGGAGAACACCACCAGCAACTGCACTAGAAAAGACACTGCACAGGGGTGAATAAGGACAATTACTTGAAAAGGCCACTTGAAAAGGTGCCTCTTGCCCAGTTAGCATCTATGTAGAAGGAAAGAAAAAGAGATGAGTCTCCAGTAGATTCCAGCAGAAGGGTTCCTATTCAGATGCACAGCTCAAGGCTATCTGGGTCTGCCTGGGCCATCATGTGCAGCTGTTTACACCAGCGGACCAGAGTTCCACTGTCACAAAACTTCTGGGGATGGAGCATGTAGTTGCTGGCAGCAGCCATTTTGAGAGTTGCTGCTGTAAGAGGTGGCAGCGCTTCCCCAATGGCAGTAGCCCAATGGCAGGACCCACCAGAGTGGGTAAAGCAACAGAAAGGATGTGAAGGGGGCGGAACTTTGTGTGGAGGGAGTAGGGAGAGGAGAATGGGCAGGGCGGGGGAGGGAGAGAAGTGAGGAGATTGCAAGAGGGAGAGGAACCCAAGTGATGGGCACACCAGTTCCTAGTCCCTCATTTTTTAGCCACCCAGTTCCCATCATGACCCAGACGCCAGATACTGAACGTTAGGTATCCAATCTAGTTTTGCATGGCAGCTGGAAGTAGCAGTCTACTGTTATAGTTTTTTTAAAAAAAACACAACCATTTATAACAAGTTTACAAAGTGGCTGCTGTTGCCGCTTAATGTTATTTAGAGCTGTTTTATATCTTAGTCCTGGAGTTATGCCGACACAGTTGGGCCAGCAAAGTTTGGCTAGCACAAGAGACACCATAATGTATGTTTGGACCACTCGGAGTCAGAGGGATCAGCACACAGATGTGCGCCATCCTCCCTGATTCGGAGTGTGGTCCAAATGTGAGTTACGGTGGCCCTTGTGCCAGCCAAACTTTGCTGGCCTAACTCCATGTTAGGATTGTGCCCATCATTTACTACCATCGGTGAATTCACCTGCCAATTAATTTCAATTAATGTTTTAAAGATTTTCAAAAAGTGGCCGCACCAAATTACCTGAAACTTGCTCTGTAAACAGTGTAGACCTGTAAAAAACTGTAGACCTTTTTGAGGTACAGTTGTTTTGACTGTCCACCCATGTCATCATTTAAAAAACAGGGGCAGAATTTGGGTTTTTTTTTTGTTTTATGGGGTGCCGTTTCTGAATCTGATTGCCCCCCCCAAATCTGAAATGAAAGATGCCATTTTAGCTTCCTGTGTTAGGGCAGGGGCTAACCTTTCTCACTGAGTCAACTTTAAAGCTTTCAGGTACAATTAGCACCTGTAATAATTTTTTAAATAATTGGCGGGCAAATACACCGATGGTAGGAAACGCGCATACTTCCATTCAAACTCTGGGCTAACGTGGGGTTTCTTTATAGAGGCTAACTATCTTTTTATTTTGGGGGACAAGTTAGGTGAAAACATAGAGGAGACACATATCTCCTAATTTTCCTGTGTTATTTCTACTATTCTGATGTCTTCAGAGACAGAATAAATTATTGCATGTGGCAACAGAGAAAATGTTTTTTTTTAATACTCTACAAGGATTCACATCATTTATTGTGAAAGACAGGCTTGTGATGAGATATCTAGTTGAAGACAATAGGCCAGAAAGCTGCAAATGCTCTTCCTAGAAAAACACTAGCTTTCCATTCATTTTGTAATGACTGAGAATTTAGAGTCATTTAGAAAAATCTGCATTTCAATGTAATCACTATTCAATGTAATCACTGAGAACATCAGATAAGCATTCTCACCCCAGTGTTAGTTATCCAAACAAACATAAAAAAAAATAGGATTCTGTTCCCTTGTCAGTCTGTTTCTCTGAGCACAAGCAGATTTGGGTCTCCACTGCAGACTTTTCTCACAAACCTGATTCATGCTGTGAGGGTCATCCTGTTGCACCATGGCAGCAAACTTTACTGAGGCATAATCAACATGCACAGGGCTCCCTTCCCCACTGCAGGGATTAGCATATGTAATGTACACAGCATGGAGGCCTCTCAGAGTTCCTCAGGCTACAGAAAAAGCTAAAATGACCCACTCAGTGACACAAGAACAGGAAAATACTGAGTAATAAATTATATTAGTTGTACAGTGTGGTACAATCAGTCTTGTCAATGGTGCAAGAACACAGAATAAGGTTCAAATAATATTCCTCCAAATTCAGCACCTGGGCACAGTCCAATAGTCATTTTCATAGTGAGGTGAGAGATGGGATTGATGGTTTTGCTTTGTTTCACATAGGAATCATCCTTCCAGCAACTAAAGGGTTATTTTCTTGAAAGGTTATTTCTTGCCTCTGTAGCTGCTAGAGGAGACAAATCAATGAGAAAGATAATTTTTTTTTTCTCCACAGCTTGTTCTAGGGCTGGGGTGGGAGGGAAAGGTGAAAGGTTCACCTTACAAGCTGCAAGCTGCAGAAACCAACTCTATCAAAAAAATAGGGTTTTTCCCAGCAGAGAAGGGTCAAGGAAAGTCCAGGAGACTTCTTGTCTCCAGCTCATTAGAAGGGGTCCAAAACAGGTAGAAGAACCTTGCAAAAAGACCTAATTAGTCAGATTACAGCAATCAAAGCTTTGCCAGAAATTCAGTTTTGCAAGAATGAACTTCTTACTTCATGATTGGTACTCTAGGGCCCCCTTCTGGAAATTCCTGAAGTAAGCAAGCTGTGTGCTCACTGAACAATGAGTTTTAAAAAGATTTTCGGGGGGTAAAGATAGCTTTTTTTCAACACTTCCATAGAAATTGATACACAGCAACATGGATAGCACGCCATTTTTGCACAGTAGACATTAAACCTTCAGTACCATTGGCGGGCAAAAACACCAGTTTCAGTTCAGGTATATGGGAACACTTTGACATGGTTCCAAAAACATAATTGCCCTGAGAAGGGCGGTGGCTGTACATGTTTCAAAAGGCAAAAGACTATTGCGCAAAAATACCCATGGTAGCAAATGGGTTTTAATCTGCTCTTCATCATTCTGAAATGCTAATTGTTTTGGTTGTTGGTTGTATTTGGATACTTTATCTTTTTTGATCTCTCGGTTTTAGAAAGGGTGGTATATAAATCATGGGAGACGAGCAACTCCACATTGAACTTTTGCACCCTTTTGTTCAAAGTTTTTTCTTTCCCTTTTAATCAATGTAGCTCCACTACTTCCTGAGAAGGGTGTCCTTTAACAACAGTGCTGGCGACTGGATTTCCTTTGACCAGAATGGAGAAATAGTTGCTGGCTTTGACATTGTCAATTGGATCACCTTCCCAAACCAAACTCTCCTTAAAGTCAAAGTGGGAAGGGTGGATGCCCAGGCCCACCACATCACCATAAAGGAGGATGCCATTGTCTGGCACAGGTGGTTCAACCAGGTAGGACGTATTAATGGCTCAATTCCAGGGGTCTGCTGCTCCATCAAAACTTGCATCCCCTTTCCCAGTCTTGATTCGCCTTCTCGTGTCCACTCGGATCTGTGCCTTCAAAATCACTGGCACAGGTCTGAGTAGACCCATTACGGCAGCAGAAGCTTCTCTGGGGACAAGGGAAAAATCCTGGGACTGCTCCCCCAAGAATGCAGTATGCACTCCAGTGACACAACTGCACCTGCAGGGGAGATTTAGATAGGACTGGACTATACGTAGGGGTGTGGTTTTGTGGTGATCTTTTCCCCCAAAATTTCTTGATTAAAATAGCAAATTGCAGTGTTATGTTTTTATTCTACACTCCCATTCCAAGTTCTCATTTTTATTAATGTTAAAGGCTTTGAAAGGGTACTAGGTAGATGATATAGGCAATATAGTGTCAGCAGATGCAGCCACAGTATTATTTCTAATTGGAAATGTAGTCTTTTTTAATTTCTGGAAAATATATTCAACACCAAAATGCAAGGTTTTGTGTTTTTATTCAGACATTTTAAGGCCAAGAGCTGGTTGCTGACACCCAAAAAGGGTTTTTCAACAACAACAAAAATCCACCCTTAAGCTTATACACATGACAGACGAATGCCCTGGAGATTGTGTCCCAGGGGTTTGTCTCACAACATTTGAAGTGCAGAAAACGTGTATAACTTAAGCTGTGCAACCATTAGTCGCTTTTCATTCTTTTCAAATAGTTTTGCTAATATGTGTGGATATTTGTGGATAGCTATTAATACACTTTCAAGTCATCTGATGTCTATTGGCCCAATCCTGTGGTCAGGGCCGGCTTTACACCAACATGACCAATGTCGTCACATTCGGGGCCCGCGCTTCAGGGGGCCCCGCACTAGCAGGGTGAGCATATTGTCTGTGGCTGCAGCTGGGATCTCTATGGGCTGTGATAGAGTGGGGCGAGCAGAGCAGCTTTACCTTGGTCTCCTCCACCTGCCTCTGCCTCTGAACAGCCCAAAATGGGCCACCTGGAAGCAGTTAGCTGTGATGTTATGATATTACCACCAACTACTTCCACATGCCATGCTTTGCATGTGGCACCACAAGCACTCTTCTTGATGAGTGGGGGCCCCGCAGGGGTGGCACAGGAATGCCCCACATTGGGCCCCACTGCTGCTAGAGTCAGCCCTGCCTGTGGTCTTCTTGAATGTAAAACTTTTGCGACCAAGTTAGTTCTACAAGTACCGGCCAGAAGATGTAAATGAATGGGTAAGGGAGAATAGGGAGGCCGTGGAATGGAGTAGGGGGAGTGATGGCAATGAAGGGGTGGGGCTGGGCCGATTGGGTTTGGCAGGAGCGGGATTGGTGGTGCTGGTGCTTGTCATATCGTCTCCATCTTCCTGGGCTTGATCTGTCCATATGCATCAATATGGACTTGCACCAGTTATATAGCTGTCTAGAGCTGGCACAGGCCCAGTTTAACCCTTCGTGGTTGCTAGGGTTTGCCCAGGGACAAACCTCCCTTTATGCTGCGTAGACCTTGAGCAGCCAAAATCCCCACATGGGATGCAGCATATTCCACACTGGCCCTGCTGCACTGGCACAGAGAAAGGGAGGTAGGATTGGGCTGCAAATCATGCTAGCCTTACAGTTCCATGTCAACTGGGGTCGGCCGGCCCAATCCTACCGTAGCCAAAAACCTCTGCACTGATGCAATGAGGCCAGCATGGGCCATGCTGCATCTTAAGGAGGTTAATAGGAAGACTGGTGAGCTCCTTGAGGTCAGGAGACATTCCCCGGGGAAAGCCCAGCAGTTGCAATGGGTCTACTTTGACCTGTGTAGACTTAAGAACTGAAGCAGCTCCACATGGATCCATGTCGGCAGATCTGCCCCAGGAAGGGGGATAGGATATGGCATGTGATGCTTCCAATGATCTTGGCCCCTCCCAGGACCGTTCCTCCCATCCTACCACTTCTCTCCCCCACCCCATTTCACTGACCCTTGTCCATTCTGTTGCAGTTTCACATCTCACAGTCCAGAACTGGCTGAAACTGGCATTCCGTCTCTCCGTCTCAGGATCAGATAGTACACCTGTGTGTCCTTCAGCAGGCAGCTTCCCAGCTTGTTAGGGATAGTAGTTGTACTCCCTTTTCTGATAATGTAGAATAAGCAGGCAGTTTCTCACGGGAAGCCCTGGCTGCAAACACTGCTCATTCCCATGAGCTCATAGTGTTCTAAGGGTCACCCCATTGGGTAAGATGGGGCACAAGGGGTCTTCAGGTATCCACCTACCAGATACACTCTGGCTGCATCCCTTTGTTCTGTTGTTAGAAGGAGTTTTTCACTGTGTGTGCTTAAGATGTAAAGCTGCACTGAAACGGCCGCCTGCGAGCGGCATAGACTTCCCCGGCTTCCTAGCCGGCAGATTGAACCTTTGTACCTTTCTCACTTTCGCTACAATAAAAAGACTTTGTTATAAAAATGTGGCAATTGCTTCAATCCTTCGCTCCGGAGCGCTAAGGCAAGCGCTAGAATGGGTCTCCAAGCCCCCAACTCTGCTACTATTTACACAAATACACAACACATTCTCCCTATCCCCCTGCCACATTCTGCCTTCAAGCTACTCCGTGTATATTTTCCTGCCTTGGCATGGACCACTCCTTCTGCTGGTGCATGTGGGCCAGCCTAGGCCTTCACACTAGCACTGCCAAGTGTGATGCTGTCGCAAAGTGCTTTATACGATTTGGCAATGGCTAGCACCAGTGTGGCACATGGACCAGGCAAAGTTTAGCCATTTGTGCTCTCTCATTTGCGTTGATCACAGCTCTGGTGCTAAGCTTGTTTATGAAAGTTGATTAGGATTGCGCCTTACTGCAATTCCCACATTTGCTTCTAACTTTATCACACATATACAAGAATCAGTAACATGCACACCATCCTTAAAAAACATCATCATCTTATTGCAAATCAGTTTGTCTCCTTGCATCTTCAAGAGTCCAAATTTGATTTTCTGAATCATATTCATTTTTCCATGGTGAATTAGGTACAACCCTTTTCTCTGTGTAATGACAACTGCCATCCTGGATATAGCAAAGGAATCAAGGAAGGGGAGCCATTCTGTTGCTATGATTGCATCAAATGTCCAGAAGGAAAAATATCTGACAAGATAGGTGAGTGTAGTAGGGTAGAGAGTTCCTGAAAAGACTGCCTGTACTTCAGTGCAATTGAATTGAATGAACTACAAATAGATGGTGATTATTGGGTCATTTTTCTAATGTAAGTGAACTTAATTATTTGAAATGTGTTTTTGGATTTTGCAGGTTTTGTGTGGGTCATGACCCAGTACTTTCCTAGGCAGATAGTATGCAGAAATGTATATTATATTTTGTATATTTTATATACTAGTTGTATATTTTATTTCCATTTTACATTTTTAACCATGATTGAGAACGCAATCCTAACCTGCAGTTAGGCTGGTACAGTTAGGCCAGCAAAGTTTGGGGAATACAATTATTTATTATTTCCATAACTCTTCTTTTTCAGACATGGCTGACTGTAAAACATGTCCCAGTGATCATTATCCAAACAAGGACCAGACTTCCTGCATTCCCAAAGTGGTCGTCTTTTTGTCTTACGAGGAACCTCTGGGCATCAGTTTAGCCATTTGTGCTCTCTCATTTGCGTTGATCACAGCTCTGGTGCTAAGCTTGTTTATGAAGCATGGTGACAGTCCCATAGTCAAAGCCAACAACCGAAGCCTCACTTACACCCTTTTGATTTCTCTTTTGATTTCCTTCCTTTGTCCGTTGCTGCATATTGGCCAACCTGACAAGGTGATGTGCAGCTTACGTGAAACTGTCTTTGGTATGGTCTTCTCAATTGCAGTTGCTTCTGTGTTGGCAAAAACAGTGACCGTGGTGCTCGCATTCACAGCCACACAGCCAGGGTCCACCGTGAAGAACTGGGTGGGGAAAAGATTGGCCTGCTCCATTATTCTTCCTTGCATTATGACCAGGGCAGTCATTTGTACTGTACAGCTGGCAATCTTTCCCCCATTCCCAGATACTGACATGCATTCCCGAGTTCAAGAGATCCTTTTGCAATGTGATAAGTCCTCATCAATCATCTTTTACTGTGAAATGACCTATTTGGGGTTTCTAGCCTTGGTCATCTTCACTGTGGCTTTCCTTGCGCGGAAACTGCCAGATGCCTTTAATGAAGCCAAGTTTATCACTTTCAGCATGTTTGCCTATTCCTTTGTTTGGGTGACCTTTGTCCCCACCTACCTGGGCAGCAAGGGGAAAAACAAAGTAACTGTGGAGATCTTCAGTATCTTAGCCTCCTGTGCTGCATTGCTGGTCTGTATGTTTTTCCCCAAATGCTACATTATTTTATGGAAGCCTCACTTGAACTGCAAGGAACAAATAAGAAAGCGGAAATGCTGAAGAAGGAAAATGCATTTCTCGTAGTGGCTGCTTTCTGCTATTCTTTTTTTTTTTTTTTGAAGATGATTTTATTGATTTTATAATTATAAAGATACAGGAAAGGGATAGTCAGTTACATAGGATGGGTATACATAGTGTTAAACAATAGGAAGTGAGGCAGTACGAGAGTAACATGTAAATGCAAAAATTAGTAATTTCCGTTATCATATATTCCATCTGAAAGGATATATTCATTATGATTCACAAAACTACGTCAATTTTCGTTATTCATTCAAATCTTCAATAATTTCAATAATTTCACAGTTACTTAGCAAACTCAAGTAAGAAAAGTTAATTATACCTATAATTATCTATCTCTAATTTATAGTAAAAGTCAATAAAATAATAAACTAAAAGGGAAGAACCTACTATATAAAGCACAGAAATAGAATAAACATAGATGAAGCTGGGAAGTCAAACTATTTAAACTAGCACTCTGTTAATCTCTTCATCTCTATTCATATTGCTTATATTATTTTTCAATCTTAATCTTTAATTAATCTTTGTTACATAACTTATTCTATTAGAATTAAAACAGCCCATCTCAGAAAAGAAAAGAAAAATACGCCATAAAAATAAAGAGCATAAAGATATAACATGACATCCATCACTTCATAATCACCATTAGGCCTTAATAACATATTTTTTTTTCTAAAATCATATCTTAATGTAAGCTTGAGTTATCACGTACCTTTGTTAAAAAAAAAAGAAAATAATCGCTTCGTTATATAATCTGACGCAAAATTACAAGCCTACAATTATCGCTTTTCAGATCAAGGCTCAATGCTAACTATTTCTTTCTATCACAAATCTCACAGGAAGGAATGAACTTTGTCACCTTTTAATCCTCATTTCTATTTATACCATTAATTCAATTTTTAAATCATAAATTTCATTAATCAAATTCCCCCCGCCCATTTATTATAAAAAGCCAAAAATTATACAAATCATTAAAAATTAACATCTGGTCAAAACCTTCCCCTCTCCTGCCACCAGAGGGGAGCCTGCTGACAAAAAAACACTCTCACTGTATTTGTCAGCAGACCATAAAAATATCTTGTTCATGGTCTCTTTCTCTTAAAACTTCTTAATTCAGACAGGGCTGTCCATCTTCAAAAATACACATTCCTCTTGTCCTTCCATAAAGTTCATTTCTCCAAGTCCTTGAACATGCTTCAAACATCTTTCAACTCTTGATTGTAGATCTGTCGGTTTCCTTCTCATTAACGCCATGTTGACTCAATTGCGCAGTAAAAAATTCAAGCTTTCTTTAAACATACAAATCAAAATACTCCCTATTTTTGTGTTCTCTTATCTCATTAATAAATCCTCTTGATCTGCAAATAGGACTGTCCGTTTTCAAATAAATAATCTCCAATTATAAATCTTCTGCCGCCTCACGACGCCATGTTTAATCTACTACGCAGCAAAAAATTCAGCATAGAACAGAGTACTTTTTTATTCCATGTTTCAGCTTCCCACGCCACATCAAAGCATTTCGAAAAGAAAATAGAAACAGAAGCAGAAAAGAAAACAGCGATGCACTTCAGTGGATATCTTGTGTTGAAGATTAAGCAGGTTTAATTCCACTGACCTCACTGGCCCGCAGCCAACTCTCCAGTGCACTTCACGCCAAGATGTTAAACATTTACGCCTACACACCACTTCTTCTTCCCACACGATTGTCTTCATTAGGGAGACTTCTGAAGACCTTCCAGACCTTCCAGATGTAATCCATCATTCTCTCTCCGGTGTTGTCACTCTCCAAGTCAGAGACCGTCCACACGGTCTGCCAGAAGGCAGAGTCTCTTCTGCTCCCCAGGCACAAGCAGACATCATTCACCTCCGGAGTTGGCCACTATCCAGAGGCTAGATGTTAATGCTTACCCCCAACCCAGTTCTACTACTGGAGTTGGGCCTGAACCCCTTGCAGAGATTCAGGAAAGAACACAAGCCCCAGCCACTCATAAAAAGCGACTGCCATGTTCAAGTCTCTGGCTCCTCCCTTGCTTTCTGCTATTCTTTTGACAACCATTTGAATCTTTTGCTTTTTAAAGTGCGCCCAATGTTGTTGTTGTTCAGTCACTAAGTCATGTCCAACTTTTCGCGACACCATGGACCACAGCCCGCCAGGCCTCCCTGTCCTCCACTAGCTTCCTGAGTTCACCCAATTTCATGTTCATTGCTTCGGTGACACTCTCTAACCATCTCATCCTCTGCCGCCCCCTTCTCCTTTTGCCTTCCATCTTTCCCAGCATGAGGGTCTTTTCTAAAGAGTCCTCTCTTCTCATGAGGTGGCCAAAGTACTTGAGCTTCAGCTTCAGGATTTGTCCTTCCAGGGAGCAATCAGGCTTGGGTGAAATCCGGAAACTAGTGGAGGACAGGGAGGCCTGGCGTGCTATGGTCCATGGGGTCGCAAAGAGTCAGACACGACTTAGCGACTGAACAACAACAACAACAAGATGATGGACCTATTCTTTATAAATCTATCCAACCTCCTATTGAAGGCATCCCAGGTCTTCAAGCACCTGCTTAACTTAATCCATAGAGTTCTTTAGGTTTCAAAACAACGTCATTAGCTTCACCACTGAAGAAAAGAAAGTGACAAGGTCCATTTCATAGCTTATTAGTTATGAGCCTCTTTTGCCTGATATTCCATTGGGCCACAATTAGAACATTAATTAACGTATAACGTCTAATCAGATCAACACCATTACAGAGGAAAAGCCACATCCACTGGATTACTAGTGATGGAAAAGTCCCAGTTCTGTTTAAGCATCCAGCACAATACAGAAGGGGCAGCGAGCACAACAGGCAACTGAACTGGAACGGGGCAGGGGTCTGTGAGGGACCGGCGGGCCTGTGGATGGACCAACCTGGGGATCAGGGAGACAGGATCTGGCACTTGGGTCCGATCCTCATCCCCGTCCCTGGCCTCAGATCTGCTCTGGGCACTCAGAGTTGTGCCAGGGATTTCGCAGGGATTCCCCTTGCCCCAGGTTGTGCCACAGCCAGTCCCAACCCTGGGCTGGATATGAGGCAGGCCAAATGGAGCTATTCCAGTGCCCGGTACTCTGGTCATGAAATAAGAAACCCCTATCTTTGTTCAAGTCAATGCGATACAAGTGCCTTTGTGATCTCCTCAAGGGATTGACAGATTCCAGGTAAAGTAAGGTAAGACACTTGTGAACTATTGTCTGTTTAATGGGTGCCCAGACTTCATGGAGACTCAGCTCTGTGACATGACTAAAATACAACCCATAGTGCCTGGCTTGAACTCTAGGGCTTTTTTTGACTATGCTGGGAAATTTTGACTATTCCAGGGAGGAGCTGAGTGGCAGAGCTTTAGATGATAGTAGAGTGATACTGACAGTGTGGAGAAAAAGAGAAAAGCTGAAGCATTATGTCTCGAACAGCAGCATCCATCCACATGTACCTCTGAAAATATGCTCTAAGGAACACGATAATTGAGAGCTGTGGTGTTTGTTATTAGCAATTAATATTATCGTCAATTATTATTTTTCCTTTCTACTTCTCATAGGCGAATATATTCCCATAGATGATGGAAAATGAAACAACTGTTACTGAATTCATTATACTGGGCTTCTCAAAACTCCCGGAAATGAAAAATTTTCTCTTTCTGCTTTTCCTTTGCCTCTACTTCTTAACAGTCCTTGGCAATATCACCATCATTGTCCTCATCAGTGTCGATGTCGCCCTCCACTCCCCCATGTACTTCTTCCTACGGAACCTGTCTTGCTTGGAACTGAGCTTTATCACAGTCACCATGCCCAACATGCTAGCAAATCTTCAACAGGAGGAAAGCCGAATTTCTTTTACGGGGTGTGCTGTTCAGCTGTATTTCTTTCTTCTCTTTGGTGCCACTGAGTGTGTTCTGCTCTCTGTCATGTCCTACGACCGCTATGTGGCCATCTGCGTCCCATTGAGATACACAACCATCATGAACCGGAAAGTGTGCATCCAGTTGACCCTCGTTTCCTGTTTGGCTGGATTGGTGGTGGCCACAGGACACACTACGTACATCTTCAGTCTATCTTTTTGCAGGTACAATGTCATCAACTATTTCTTCTGCGAGATTCAGCCGCTGCTCATGCTTGTTTGTGGCAACACCTTTTGGAATGAAGTCCAAATGATTGTGTTTTCTGGGATCGTCCTAATGCTGCCCGTCACTCTCATCCTGGTGTCCTACATCCAGATCATCACCACCATCTTGAAGATGAAGTCCGTGAAAAGCAGGAGCAAGACCTTCTCCACGTGTTCCTCTCACCTCATGGTGGTCACCCTCTTCTATGGAGGAGCACTTTTCATGCACACACGGCCCAAGTCAAGTTTCTCTTTGGATACTGACAAATGGATCTCTCTCACCTATTCTGTCATCACGCCAATCCTCAACCCTATCATCTATAGTCTCAGAAACAAGGAGGTCAAAGGAGCTCTGTGGAAACTGGGCACTAAAATACATCTTGCATCTAAAGGGTAAGAGTTTCCATCCAAAAGGCAATTTCTTTCAAACTATATTGCTGTTTAGTGACTTCAGCATAATCTTTTTATATTTGCGATTTACTGCAATGCCTAATATTACACACTGATTGGAGGGACAAAGTTGAAATTTGCTCTTATGGCTGAATTTTCAATAAACAAATAAGAAAAATGTGTATTCTTTCTTAACCCCCGAGCAATTTTTCTTCCTTTGTTTATTTTTGTAAAAACAATTTTGCCCAATTTTATAAAACAGTTGTTAAAAAATGTTTTAGCAATATATAACCAGTGGGTCATGAATGAATCGCAGGTGTGCTGCCTTCACGGAGGGTCATTGGCAATTGGGGAATATGAGACACACACACACACACACACACACACACACACACACACACACACACACACACACACACACACCGTCAGCATGGTGTGCTTTGTAAATTAAAAAAAGGCTGACTGCATGCCTTGACAATTTTAGTGCCATATTGGCATGCAGTTAGATTGAAAGGTTGAAAATTGCTGCATATTGTGCGTTTTGCCCGACTTGGAGCACAATCCTAAACTGGAGTTAGGCCGGCATAAAGAAAACCAGCAAAGTTTGGCCAGCACAAGGGTCACCATAAAGCGTGTTAAGACTACTTTTGGAGTCAGGGAGGATGGCTCACTTCTTTGTGCTGGCTTCTCTGACTCCAAGAGTGGTCCAAACATACTTTACGGTGTTCTTTGTACTGGCCAAAGTTTGCTGGTTTAGCTTATGCTGGCCTAACTTAGTTTAGGATTGTGCACTTGGTTTCTCCTGCAGCTCTTTCAGTATATCTTTCCTTTCATATACATCATAAGTAGCATATTATGACATCTGATGAACCAAAAATGAATTGCATTATAAAATCATCTCAGGGTGCAGAAATGTATTTTGGCCTTCAGTAGTAGTAGTAGTAGTAGTAGTAGTAGTAGTAGTAGTAGTAGTAGTAGT
>JAJKFI010000227.1:112068-131349 GCA_029204185.1 Lerista edwardsae | reverse complement strand
GTAGTAGTAGTAGTAGTAGTAGTAGTAGTAGTAGTAGTAGTAGTAGTTGTTGTTGTTGTTGTTGTTGTTAATAAGATTTTATTAATTTAATTAAGGATATAGGTAGGGAATACAGAAACATAGGGTAGGGTTAAAACTAAGGTATTTTGGCCTTCAGTTGTTGATACAGATGTGTGCAGTCCTCCCTGACTCTGAGGGCATGATCCTAACCTGGAGTTAGGCCAGCACAGTTAGGCCAGCAAAGTTTGGCTGGCAGAAGGGACACCGTGAAGTGTGTTTGGACTACTCTCAAAGTCAGAGAGGCCAGTTTACAGACGTGCATCACCCTCCCTGACTCCAAGAGTGGTCCAAATGTGCTTTATGGTGTCCCTTGTGCCAGCCAATTTTTGCTGGCCTAACTGTGCCAGCCGAATTTCAGGTTAGGATTGTGCTCTGAGAAGTTTGGCATTTACTTACTGGAAAATAGGTAGCTCCAGCAGCAAGTGGGAGGGGCCTCTTACATGGTGTGCTGCCGTGCCTGAAGTATGCATTGTTCTGTCTCCCCTGTAGCTAAGCTATTGATAACAGGGCAGATACTCTGGTAATCTGACACACACATTTAAATGCACATAGTTTTTGAAAAAAAAAGTTCATTCCAGTGGCTTAGAAATTCAGATTTCAAGCCTATGCACATCTCCTTGAGAGGCAGAGCTCAATCCTAACCTAAACGTTAGGCCAGCACAGTTAGGCCAACAAAGTTTGGTGGGCACAACGGCCTCCGTAAAGCACATTTGGACCACTCTTGGAGTCGGGGAGGATGGCTCAAGTCTGTGTGCTGGCCTCTCTGACTCCGAGAATGGTCCAAACATTCTTTACGGTGTCCCTTGTGCCGGCCAAACTTTGCTGGCCTAACTCCAGGTTAGGATTGTGCTCGCAGTCTCACTGAATCTTGCTTCTAAGTAAGCATGCGTAGTTTGAGCTACTAAACCATGTCATTAAAAAATGCTGTTAACAGCTTTCTAAAGCAGGGGATTTTCTAGATGCCCCTGCCTAGAACTTCATTACTGAGTAGATGTCAAACAACAGTAGATGGCAAACATCTGGACATTATTGTGTTAAACAGTGTGCTCTGGTATTGTGTCCCAAGCAATGGTGGGATTCAAATAAATGAGCAACCGGTTCTATGTCCTTCGGGCTGGCCTTCAGGGCGGCCGCTGCCTTTCTTCCCTCTCCCAACCTAAAATTAGCATCTGGTTCTGCAGAACTGGTGAGAACTGGCTGAATTTCACCACTGGTCCCAAGATCTGTTCCACAATTTCGGTGGCGAAAATCCAAGCAACCCGTGTAGGGCAGTTTAGGCTAGGGGTGACAATTAGGATTCATTGTGGCCTGATCCTACCCCCATCCAGGCCCAATCTGCCTTCCAGAATGCCCAGGCATGTACCTACCCGGATGCGACAGGTGACACAAGCCTTGGGGCGCCGGGCAGTGGAGGGGTGAAACTGCGAAGTTTTTGGCCCGCCAGCCCTCCCGCCTGCCCACGCCTCCCTTACGCTTGGAAATGGAGCGTTTCCGGGCTAAGGGAGGCGTGGCAGGCTGATGCACGGGGGCGGGGCGACGTGCCGGGGGTGCGATTTTGTCGCCCTGCCATGGACGCAATCCCAGCCCCGTTCGGCACTGAGACTGCCCCATTCAATAGCACCCCCTGCCTACTTCCATTAGGCTCTCCCATCACCCTTTTCCACTCCATGCGCCAACCTGCCTGGGCCAGTGTAAAACTACTCCTTTCTGCTGGTGCACTGACTGTATCTGGCCTGTGGGAGGCAGCATGCACCTCTGCATCAGCCTCGCAGACTCCCCACCAGCCTAGCCAACCTCACAGCTCATTCGCAACGTTTGGGAGCCAGCCCAGGGGGCCTGAGCCAGCTTACCTCCAACTCAGGATTGCACACTTAGGATGCGATTCATTTTAAGTAGATGCACACTTTTACAAATGATTATTTCCCTTTAAATGGGGCACGTTAACAATTTACCGACGCAGACATCTGAAGGGATGTTAAAACGTTGTGGTCATATTGAGTCTTTAATTTATTGTTTCCATTCCTACATTGGCTCCCTGTGTGTGTTTTGTATCTGCCGTACTGATCTTGTGGTCCCTGCATTGGATCTCTTTCCAGTTGCTTGACATTGTTTGATACCATCAGGGGTTCTGATTATACTTCGTTTCGCCTTTCCCTTATTTGATTGTTGGTTTTTGCAAGCTACCTGAAATGGCCTGTCAGAGCTTGGAAAGGCAGCATAGAAATGATTGCAAATAAATAGATGCATAACACATTAGGGCAGTGATTCTTGAACATTTTAGACTGGGACCCACTTGTGGGAATGGCACTCCCGTTGACGTCAGGGATGTCATAGCTGGAAGTGACATCATCAAGCAGGAAGTGCCCACATTGTGACATAATAAAATGGCACTCCTGGAATGCAAACTGGCGTCCTTGGACTGCAGCAATTGCACAACCGTGAAACGTCTCTGACAGAAAACCAAATTAGGTCAAGATATTGTGTAAAAACACTGAACTGAAAACAAAAAGAAACCTCTCACTTGAAAGTTCAAACTCTTAACACTCACTACAGGAACATAGCAAGAGTAAAGGTCTGCAGCATCCAAGGTGGCTGCACCCAGCTTTCTGCGACCCACATGACATCAAGTTCTGACCCAACAAGTGGGTCCCGACCCACAGTTTGACTGGCACTGCATTCGGGTGCACTGAAAACTGCAAAAGGTTCAAGGGTCTGAGCGGGACACATCTTCTTTCTTCAGCGTTTCCATTTTCGTAACTGTTCCCTGCTGTTCAGCTGAGGCCTCCACACAATAATGTAGCATTTGGGGAAGAACATAAAGACCAGCAATATAGCACTGGAGGCCAACAGACAAGCTGTCTTCATGGATTCTTTGTCCTTTTCCTTGGTTTTCATGTAAACTGTAACAAAGGCCAACCAAACACAGGTATAGGCAAGCATGCTGAACGTGATTAATTTGGCTTCATTAAAAGCATCCGGCAGGTCTCGAGCAAAGAAAGCCACAGTGAAGCTGACAATGGGTAGAGCGCTGAAGAAGACAACTTTATAGTGCGTCATGTTTGATGAAGACTCATTACATTTTAAAATGATTTCTTCTTTGCTTGAATGCATGTCAACATCAGGGAATGAGGGAATGATGATCAACCCTACAGTCCAAATGCCTATTTGTATAAAAGAGGAAGAAGGGAGAATACAGCTGGCCAACCTTTTCCCCACCCACTTCTTCACGGTGGACCCTGGCTGTGTGGCTCTGAATGCGAGCACCACGGTGACTGTTTTTACCAACAAAGAAGAAAGAGCCAACGTGAAGGCAGAGGCAAAAACAATTTGGCGGAGGATACACATCACCTTTTCAGGTCGGCCAATGTGCAGCAACAGGGAAAGGAAGCATAGCAAGAGAGAAATCAAAAGTGTATAGGTGAGGCTCCGATTGTTGGCTTGGACTATGGGACTGTTGCGATGCCTCAGAAACAATCCTAGCACCAGAGCTGTGACCAACGCAAATGAAAGAGCACAAACGGCCAAACCGATACCTACAGGTTGTTCGTAAGACAAAAAGATGACACGTTTGGGAATGCAGGAAGTCTGGTGCTTGTTGGGGTAATGGTCCCTGGGGCAAGTGAAACAGTCAGCCATATCTGAAAAAAAAGAAGAGTTATAAAACCAATACAGCAGCGGTTCTCAAATTGTTTAGCACTGGGCCCCACTTTTTCGAATGACAGTCTGTCCGGGAACACTGGAAGTTATGACATGGCCGGAAGTGTTGTCATTGTGACACCAGAGCCTGCTGCTTTCCTGAGAATGCAGCAATAAGTTTTAACAGCAGCAGCAGAGGAGATCAGAGGGGGTTATGAATCTCCAGGACGCTGTAGGAGAGCAGTGCTGACCACTCCCCAGGCATGTAAAAAAGCCGCTTGGCAGCAGCAATGCTACAATCTCTGCAGCACTGTCGAGGCTATCAGAATAGGGCCATTCCCTTTAAAAGGGAACACTTCCTGTTCCCTTCGTGGGTAATGACCCACCAATTTGGAAATCACTGTACTACAGCCTAATGCCTGAAATGAAGTCTCTCTTTCTCTCCGTCTCTGTATTTCATACACATAGATGCACCTAACCAGAAAAAAAATCTTGAGTAATGATTTGTTACATTAGATATGTCCAAATACACTGAATTAGTTCAGCTCATAGCTGATAGCTCATTCATCCCAATTCCTCTGAATTACAGGGAATCTTTTCAATAACTCTGGACCCTCTGCTCACCTTTCTGGTCAGTCGCCTTCCCTTCTGGACATGGGATGCAATCATAGCAGCAGAATGGTTCCCCTTCCTTCTTTTTCTTGCTATATCCAGGATAGCAGTGGTCATTACACACAGAAACAGGCTGCGTCTAATGCAACAATGAAGGATGTATAATAATCAGGAAAAAAATAAGCTTGGTGTCTCCAAAGTTCAAGAGGCAAAAATGGTATGCAGTGAGATTCTGCTAGTTTTCTAAGAATGATATGAAGAAGCTTCTGTGTTTCTGTAGAACAGTGGTTCTCAACCTTTTTTCCACCGGGACCCACTTTTTACTATGACAGCCTGTTGGGACCCCCAACCATAATTGGGAGCAAGTTGCATCAAACTCACTGGCAGCACAATTCTATGCATGTCTACTCAGAAGTAAGTCTCATTGTGTTCAATGCAGCTTACTCCCATGAAAGTGAGTATAGGATTGCAGCCTGGGACTCAGATCCATGTTAGCATCCATGTCAGATCCACGAGCAGCCCTCTGACTCTCCCCAAAGGCCTCCATTAGCTCGCGCAGCCTCCCATCTGCGCGAAAGGCCCTCTTTCTCCAGCCAGACCTCCCTCAGTGTGGCTGCACCTGCCCGGCGAGAACTTGCGTCTTTAACGCCACATGAGGCGCCCCCCCCGCCTGGAAAGTCATCTCGAGAGGGATGAGAGCGTGGTGCGTGGACTGGATCCAGCACGCAAATCCCTGCTCAAGCCAGGCAGCTTTCTTGGGTGCCCTTGACCACTCCCCAGGCATGTAAAAAAGCCGCTTGGCAGCAGCAATGCGGTCCCCCTCTCTCAGCCTCGCTTACCTTGCAGGGTTGTTGTGATGGGGGGGCAGGCGAAGCACCCACAAGCCTGACGTCGGGGCGGGATGGCTCACTTGTGCAGCGCCCTGCAGACTCTCTCAGGCTGGGGAGCCGCCGCCCGTCCTGCATGCTGCTCCCAGGGAGTCCCGCTCTGGCCCGTGAGTGCGCGCAGAATGGCAGCCTCGGACATGCGTTGACTCACGAGTTGGCCCCACGCCGCCCAATGAGCATCCCTCCCGGGAAAGCGCGCGTGGGCAGGAGGCCTCCCTGGGCAACGCCCCTGCGCGCCTCCTCCCGAGTAGTCCCATGGTGCGCCTCCTCCCAAGTAGTCCCATGGCGCCTCGTGAGGCTTCCAAGGTGAGAAATTCCGCAGCTCCCTTTTAGTGTCTTCCTTTGTCTTGGGCCAAGTTTCGTCCCCCACCCCCCGCAGACCCGTTTCCCCCCCCCGTGTGTGTTTTGGAGGGAGGCGCCGGCGACCCCTGCAAAATGGTTGTTCGACCCCCAAAGGGGTCCCAACCCCCAGGTTGAGAACCGCTTCTGTAGAAGGAAAGGTGGTGATCACATTGAGGGCCCAATTGTGTTCTTGGCTGGCCTATGTGATGCAGGGGTGTTATGAAGCCTCTCCTGCATCCTATTGGTTGGCTGAGGCTGGCAAGAAGGGGGACGTAATTTAGTCCATGGTCTTCAACAGGCACTGTCAGATCTACACCAGCTATTTTGTTGGCATGGATCTGTTAGGTGCAAGGGGAAGTCAGAAGCTCCAGGTCTCTGCTTCCGAGATCAGCCCCTGGTTCAACCCTGCCCCTACCCAATCTGTCCCTAAAATTACCTCTCTGCAAGCTGCAGTCTGTGGATGTTGGCATCATGTGGCCATCTGGGATTCACATTAGCAGAAGTGCTCTGCAGAGCTGCAGACTCCCACACAGGCAGCCTACATGGGACACTGATGGAGCTCAAGTTCCAGCAGAGCAACGCATACCTAGGATTGGGCTGCAAGATACCAGTTGATCTTACCTTCAGGATTACATGGCATGACGGATGATGCCGTAGCTATTTTTGAGGGAGATTTCTGTGAATGAAAATCAACTTTAGATTGTAGAGGTAAAAGAAAAGACACTTATTTCTCCACTTGAAATACAGTACTGAGAGAGAAACCTGTGATTTCAGGAGACAGTCTCACTTCATTTATTTCAATGAGTCACAACTATTTATGTGGCTCCAGGGTTCAGTGCATAGTGTAAAGAATATGAAGAATGAAACAAGCAGCCAAATATTATCCCCAATCCATTGCCAATGCAGCTGCACCAAAAAAGAAAAAGAAAAAAGAAAAAAAGAAGAAAAAAAGACACGCACCCTATATTGAAGACTTGATGGCTAGGGTCAGGAGCTAAAAGAAAATGTTGACTTGGTCCTACATAAGCCCTGTGACCACCTCTGGGCCTGGGAAGGGAGCAAGATCAGTGGTGGTAGTGTTGCAGTTTCATATCTCACGGTCCAGAACTGGTAGAAACTGGCATTCCGTCTCTCCGTCTAAGGATCAGATAGAGCACCTGTGAGTCCTTGAGCAGGTCAGCTTCCCAGCTTGTTAGGGACAGTAGTTGTACTCCCTTTCTTGATAGTGTAGAATAAGCAGACAGTTTCACACGGGAAGCCCTGGCTGGAAACACTGCACATTCCCATGAGCTCATAGTGTTCTAAGAGTCACCCCATTGGGTAAAATGGGGCACAAGGGGTCTTCAGGTATCCACCTACCAGATACACTCTGGCTGCATCCCTTTGTTCTATTGTTAGAAGAAGTTTTTCACTGTGTGTGCTTAAGATGTAAAGCTGCACTGAAAACGGCCGCCTGCGAGCGGCCCAAACTTCACCGGCTTCCTAGCCGGCAGATTGAACCTTTGTACCTTTCTTACTTTCGCTACAATAAAGAGACTTTGTTATGGAAATGTGGCGATTGCTTCAGTCCTTCGCATCGGAGCGCTAAGCCAAGCGCTAAAATGGGTCTCCAAGCTCCCAACTCTGCTGCTATTTACACAAATACACAACAGGTTATGGTTTCCCGCGCTGCGGAAGAGCCAGCCGTAACCCTGCAGGGGCTCGCCGAGGACCCGATCCGCGGAGCGGCGCGGAGCGAAGACTGAACTGTGAATGCGGCTGCATCCTTCAACTCGCCGACACCCTGACAGATGTCGGATGAGGAGGGAGCCACCGGTGGAGTGAAGGAGGAGGACGACCTCGAGAACGGATCCGAGGGAGAGGAAGCAGGCGACCCAGGGGAACCCGAGCAAAGCGAGGAGAGCGGAGAGGGCGAGTCGGAAGACGACGACCTCGGGCCTCTCCTTCCCCCAGCGGGGCCTCCCGACGGCGAGGCGCTCGCACCGCACCCGCCGCTGCTCGTTCCAGGACAGGGCGCTTTCCATCCTCTGCCACCGCCTCAAATACCACCGTTGCAGCCCGCTGCGCCCGGGATTGTGATGGCGCAGCAACCCCCCGCCGCGACGGCGCCTTTTGGCGTTCAAGTTCCACTCCTCAACGACAGCAATTATGTCCAGTGGGCCCATAAGATGCAATTGCTGTTGGAACGCGAGGACTTGTGGCAACGCACGCAAGCGCTTCCTGCAGCCGGAGATGCCGCAGAGGCGGCCGCCGACAGGAAGGCAAAAGCCACTATTGGGCTTGCAATCTCTGAAGATCTTTTGGTTTACGTGAGGGATCTTCAACACGCCAAACACTACTGGGACACTTTGAAGGAGCTGTTTGCGAGGGCATCCCTCACCTCCAGCATGGTTCTGACACGCAAGTTATGGAGGGCGCGTCTAGAACCGGGAGGCGACTTACGAGTCCATCTCAGAGCGATGCAGCAGACCCTCAAAGACCTGGAAGCAGTTGGGGAACGCGTTGGGGAACGCCTCAGAGTGTTTGCGATACTAAATTCCCTGGATGAAACGTGGGACATGTTTACACTAACTTTGGAAAGCATCCCAGCAGGGCAATTGACTGTCACCTTTGTAGTCGCGCGGCTTCTCGAGGAAGCAGACAAAAGGAAAGACAATCAGAGAGAGCGTGAGTTCAGAAAAGGGAAGAACAACAATTCTGGGAAAAAGCAGCAGCAGCCGCAGCAACCCAGAAATGAGTCCCAGGCACAGGTATGCTCCAGTGTGCGCCAGTGCTACGTGTGTGGTTCCATCCATCATCTTGCCCTTCAATGCCCTAAGAAGAAAGGAGGAACCAAGAAAAAGAAAAAGCCCCATGATGAGCAGAGCACAGGGCAAGGAAAGCCTCATGCACAGCAACCCAAAGCGAGCATCGCGTTTGTGAGTTCAGCGGAAGGGGTGCGCACGCGAGGATCCTGGCTGCTCGACTCGGGAGCAAGTCATCACATTGTGACTTCTGCAGACTTACTCACGAGTAGGCGCGAGACTGACCGTGAAACTGTTGCTCTCGCAAATGGGAAAGCAGCTCCTGTGAGCTGCGCTGGAGACGTGTTTCTGCCTCAACTGCAGACCACCTTGAAAAATGTGCTGTGCGTGCCAACGATGTCCAGGAATCTGCTCAGCCTTGGCAGTCTCCAGGAAGAAGGATTTACAATAACTTTCCAAGACAACACCTGCACTCTGAAAAGGGGGAGTCTCTGCGTGGCCGTTCCCCGCGTGTACAGGCTGTTTGTGCTTGGAGCGCAGGCGCAGGAAAAGCAGCAGGCAAGTGCGTTCTTCAATCAACCGAAGCACGGACTCTGCCCCCATCTGTGGCATCTGAGATTAGCACATCTGAACCATGAATATGTGAAGAAGACAGCTGAACTTGTGCGCGGAATGGACTTGAAGGATTGTGACACGTTTGTTGATTGTGAGGTGTGCAAAATCACTAAGTCGCATCGCGCAAGCCTCCCGAAGTTCAGCACACGCCAGACTCAGACCCCCTTCCAGCTGGTGCATATGGACTTGATTGGGCCAATGAAAAAAACAGCTGGGGGGGCGCAATATGTTCTTACAGTTGTGGACGACGCAACCAGGTACAGCTTTGCATATTTGATGCGTCAAAAGTCTGAGGCGTTTAATAAAATTCGCAATTGGGTCAGGTGGGTGGAGAGACGGTTTGAACATCCAGTAGTAGAAATTCAAACCGACCGGGGAGGTGAATTTCTCAGTGGGGAGATGTCTCAATGGTTGGAAAGGCAGGGCATCACTCACAGGCTCACCGCACCTCGCACCCCAGAACACAATGGGGTGGCGGAGAGAAAAAATGGGGAGCTCCAAAGCATGGTCAGAGCGCTGATGGAGCAATCAAAACTGCCCAAAGGATTGTGGGGAGAAGCGATGAGATATGCTGTGTTCATTTCTAATCGTGTGTATCACCGTACAATTGAAGGGGTCCCCTACACCAAGCTATACGGTAAACCACCCGATCTTGCATTTCTAAAGACGTTTGGATCCCATGCTTTCGTCCATGCAGATCGGGAGACACGCAGGAAAGGCGCACCGCGAGCCAAGAGGCTGCAATTCATTGGAGTAGAACCAAATTGCAAAGCGCTCAAATTTCTCAATCCTGACCACAGAACGGTCACCATTTCCAACTCTTATGATTTCTCTGAGCAAAGTATGCTGCCAGATCATGCTGAACAAACAGTCAGCATCCCCGGTGAGGCTGGAGAAAGTGGGGGGGAGGCAAGATTAGAAAGCATCCCTGATCAGCAGGCAGCATCACCTCAGAGAACTCTAGAGAGTCCTGCCACACCAGCAAGCTCTAACAGGCTGCTGGAAGGGGGGGGAGAAGGGGAAGCCAGTCCAGGCTTGGACACAAGCACTTCCGCAGAGGAAACCACTCCAGAACCGGCTGTTCCGCCCAGACGCATCCTTCCTCCTAGGGCTTTGCGTGGAGTGCCACCTCAGAGATTAACCTATCAGGTGGAGGTGGGAAAGGTACCCCAGACATATCAAGATGTCTTGGAATTACCGCCACCCGAGAAGGAAGGATGGCTCCAGGCTATTCAAACTGAATTGAGGGCAATGCACAACCTGGAGGTTTTTGAACCAGCAAAATTACCAGCTGGAAAGCATGCAATTGATTCCAGATGGGTGTTTGTTCTAAAAGATCAGGAAGGTGCTGAGCCCTTAAAGAAAGCACGTTTGGTGGTTCGTGGCTGTAAGCAAATCCCAGGGGTAGATTTTGAGGAAATTTACTCCCCCACACTTTCAGCCACAACGCTTCGAGCAGCGCTTGCTGTCGCAGCTAGCAAAAGTTTCCAGGTGCATCATTTTGATGTGGGAACAGCGTACCTGCATGCAAAACTGCAGGAAGAAGTGTATATCACCATCCCACCTGGAGTGCAATGTGACAACTCACATTTTCGCCTCAGGAAATCTGTGTATGGGTTGCGGCAAAGTGGAAGAAATTGGCATTTATGCCTTAAGGAGCAGCTGCAAAAGTTAGGGTTCACACCCTCCCCAGCTGATCCATGCCTTTTCAAGAAGGGAAAAGGGGACAAATTGTGTGTTCTTCTGTGTTTTGTTGATGACCTGCTAGTTCTTGCACGAACGGAACAACAGATCAATCAGATCACAGAACAGCTGAAAAAAGCATTCACCCTAAAGTGTCTTGGTCCTGTCAATCGTTACCTGGGAGTGGAGGTTGAACGCACAGCTGACAGTACTGGTTTTCTCCTCAGCCAGGAGAGTAAAATCCATGCCCTGCTTCAAGAATGGGGCATGCAGGACAGCAAGAGTGTTGCAACTCCAATGGTGGTTGGAAGGGGGGAGAAAGCAGAAGAGTCTGCACCATTTCCAAACCAGAATATGTACCTATCACTATTGGGTTCACTTACACATCTTGCGTGCTGGACGCGCCCAGACATTGGCGCTGCTGTCAATCACCTGAGCAGGAAAGCTGCAAACCCAACTCAGGCAGATTGGGTAGCCTTAAAACGTATTCTCCGGTACTTGAAAGGGACTAGCACCCACAGGTACCACATCGCCCCAAAAGGAGCACTGCAATTGGAGGTTTTTGCAGACAGTGACTTTGGGGGAGATGAAACCAGGAGATCTACAACTGGCTATGCCATACGTCTTGGGAATTGCGTGATAGATTGGGGTTCACACAAACAAAAGACTGTTGCTTGTTCAACACTGGAAAGTGAATACACAGCCTTGAGTCTTGTAACCAACTATCTTCACACGCTCAGACAACTGATGTCGGATTTGGATGCTCCACAGGTAAATCCAATCCGAATCTGGATGGACAACCAGTCTGCCATCCAGGTTGCTGGGTCAGAACGAGTCCGGATGCACTCCAAGCATGTGGACATAAAGCACAAACATGTCAGAGAGGCAGTCCAAAATGGGGACATTGAAGTGCTTTACTGCCCATCGCAGGAGAACATTGCGGACATTCTGACCAAAGCTCTTCCTGCGCCACAGTTCAGAGAAGCAGTTCAAATGCTGGACCTGGCGCCAAAGGAAGACTTCCGAGACGGAATGGGGGGGTGTTGCAGTTTCATATCTCACGGTCCAGAACTGGTAGAAACTGGCATTCCGTCTCTCCGTCTAAGGATCAGATAGAGCACCTGTGAGTCCTTGAGCAGGTCAGCTTCCCAGCTTGTTAGGGACAGTAGTTGTACTCCCTTTCTTGATAGTGTAGAATAAGCAGACAGTTTCACACGGGAAGCCCTGGCTGGAAACACTGCACATTCCCATGAGCTCATAGTGTTCTAAGAGTCACCCCATTGGGTAAAATGGGGCACAAGGGGTCTTCAGGTATCCACCTACCAGATACACTCTGGCTGCATCCCTTTGTTCTATTGTTAGAAGAAGTTTTTCACTGTGTGTGCTTAAGATGTAAAGCTGCACTGAAAACGGCCGCCTGCGAGCGGCCCAAACTTCACCGGCTTCCTAGCCGGCAGATTGAACCTTTGTACCTTTCTTACTTTCGCTACAATAAAGAGACTTTGTTATGGAAATGTGGCGATTGCTTCAGTCCTTCGCATCGGAGCGCTAAGCCAAGCGCTAAAATGGGTCTCCAAGCTCCCAACTCTGCTGCTATTTACACAAATACACAACAGGTAGCACATGCCAAATACCGATCCCCTTCCTGGCTCCAATCCACATTCATAGAGCAAAGTAGACTTTTGCCAGCAATTGCTTTGCCCCATAGTGGCAAGGGGAAATATGTCCCCTTAACCCAAGAAGTCTGCCGGCAGCAGCACATCCCCCATGGGATGCAGCAGAAACTGCACCAGTGCCATTGCATTGCCAAGTGGGGATTTAGGTAAAAAGGTAAAGTTTTCCCCATGACCAAATGGTCTAGTCGTGACCGAATGTAGGGGGCAGTGCTTATCTCCGTTTCTAAGCTGAAGAGCCGGCATTTGTCTGACGACAAGCTTCCGTGGTCATGTGGCCGGCATGACTATACTCCGTAGTGCACGGAACGCCATTACCTTCCACCGAAGTGGTTCCTATTTTATCTACTCACATTTTTAGGTGCTTTCGAACTGCTAGGTTGGCAGAAGCTGGGAGAAAGCAACGGGAGCTCACCATCGCGCAGTCTCGAACTGCCAACCTTCTGGTCAACGAGCTCAGCTCAGCGGTTTAACCCGCAGTGCCACCACAGGGATTTAGATAGGATATGCCTAACCGATTCCTACCCGGTTGAACCAGCTGTGCCATACAATGGCATCCTTGTTAATGCTGACGGCTTCATCTGGAGGAGCCCAGGGAGCCAGCCTGCCCACTTGGACTTTAACAAAGCTTTGGTTTGGGAAGGTGACCCAATTGATAATGTCAAATTCAACATCCAATTCCCGATTTGGGTCAAAGGAAATCTGGTCGCCAGCACTGTTGTTAAAGGACACCATTTTTAGGAAGTGGTGGAGCTGAATGAAAAAAGAAAAGAGACGTTTTTGAGCAACAAAATGCAACTGGACAACAATGAGCTGAGTGTCACCAGTGAGATAAAAAATGTATCCTTGATGAACAGAAGCCCTCTGTTAGAGGTTCATCTGTTGGAGGTTCATTTCCTGCCTTGTGTTCTTCCCACACAGACTGGAGTATCTTATTTGGCCCAGAGAGGTGGAACTGATATTTCAGCTAGTTTAGACTTTAATTGCAATGGCAAAGGAACAGACACTGTTGATCTATGTGGAACTACAACATTGCTGCCAGATCCACTGGTGGCTCTCTTATCAGTACATGAATTAGACCTCACACTGCAGCAGGTAATGCATGGACATGCCACCAGATTGGATGAGGAAGCTATTACCTGCCATGGCTGCTGATTCTGAAACCTCCTTCTCTCTCCCTCCAGCTTTGCCCTGTTTTTGGATTTCGACTCATACATGGCATGGAGAGCATGAGCCACAGCATAGACTGTGTTGTAGATGGCGTAGCTTTGGCCTGTGATGCTCTGTGGGAAGATATACTCCGGAAGGCTCTCCAGCTTCTCCTCTCCAGTGCAGGAAGCCCCTTCGGTGTTATCCAGAGCAGAACTTGAGAATGTGCATTGAAAGGCAGTTTCCCAGAAATCCTTGAGAAAACCATCTTCTTGGTTGCTGGAAAGGTTTCTGCTCTGAAGAAATGACTGGAATCCTCCAAGTTCTTTGGAGTGTATTGCAAATGATAAAGTACCATGAAAGTCTTGAATATCCCAATCATTTTGACTGGTAGAATATGTTGACCCCATCTGTGCTGTCAGAATCCAGACTTTAGCTCCTGGCTTGTGAATTGTGCCTTTTCTTTCTAGGCTTAACAACCATCTAAAGCATACTATGGAATGAGAGTCTCCATAAAAAACCACCACATTGACTTTGCTCTTTGATATATTTTCAAGAAATTCCACACCAGATTTAGTTAGTTCCCTGTCGGGATTATATTCTACACTGCTGAAGGATTCCATGATGGCAAAGCAGATGCCCTTTTTGGAAAATTCCTGGAACATGTCCTGCCTGAACCATCCGAGATTCTCGTCATCGGCAGCAATGAATCCAATCCACGTCCACTTGAAATGCAGAAGTAACTGGAGAATCGCCTTGTACTGATGGACTCTATTTGGTTCCCTTTTGTAGACAGGGAGCATTTGATTCTTATCCAGTGAAACTGAAGCTGAACCAAACACCAGCTAAACATAGGTTGAGGGCATAGACAGAAAGATGTTTCAAAATACGATATATTAATTTCTGTGTAAGGAATGAGAGTCAGCAAAAGAGAAGGACAAAGAAGAATTGTTGTATTTCGTTGCCTTTTAAAAATTGTATTAAAGTTCCTGTGTGCTGATATTAGTAGTATTAGTATTAGTATTAGCATTAGTAATAATAATAAATGAATTTTTACCCTGCGTTTCTCCCCACTGGCACCTAAGGTGGCTTCTAATATTAAAATTCTGAACAATTTTAATATTAAAATTCTGAACATTCTGACATGCCAACCAGCATGTCAGCATCTAAAAGCTGATTTAAATAAAAAGGTATATTAGTATGATCATAGTCACACTCAGGGTTGCACCATCCCACAGAAGCCAGGGAGGTGTTGTGGCAGATTTTGCACTCATGCCTCAAGGGGGAGGAATGTTGGATGTCCATCCAACTTCCCCGGACGAAGCAGTGGCTGTTGACATGTGTTGTGACTCCACTGAACAATCCACTGGCCATTGAGTACATACGGAATTCCTCCTCCTTCACCTCCCCCCTCACAATGATGCTGGGATCCTGTGGCCAGGATTGGCAGCCCAATTCTACCCCCACCAGCCCGGACCTGCAGCACCACTGGCAGAAAGTGTGCTGCATGCTATTGTGGGGAGAGGGCAACGAGGTGGCCTGGGAAAGAGAAATAAAAGACTTTGCCCCTCCCTGGAAGCCACCTTGTTTCCAATGGGTCTCCTCAGATATACACCCGCTAACACCTCATGGGGCAAGTCAGTCTGATAAACATGAGTGTGTATGTGTTTGTGCGTTTGAATGGTTGTTTTTCTTATGTGGGAGGTAATAGATATCCACTTTGAAATAAAAAAAGAAACAACTAGTGTAAACTATTCATTAGTGTGGAACTTACCTGTGGAACTTTGTAGATGCCCAAAATATCTACGACGTGATTGTATGCTGCAGAGGGCAATTCTTCAGTGACTGCCATTAGATCACCCTGGTTGTCACACTTGTAGTTGGGAACAAATCGGTCCTTTGGGGAAATAAGTTGCAAAATGGCAAGATAGGCCCACCATGCATCCAAATAGCTGTCATAAATGTGGAATCCCAGTGTCATATTGGGCAGCATCTGTGGATTTCCATTAATTTCCTTCACAGCGAATTCTGAAGCCAGGATATGCTGGTAGTTCTGAATAAATGCTCTACAAGGAAATTTGTGGTTTTAGTTGGTTGCAATCTGACATTGTGGGTCTCCTTTCCTCCCCTCAGGTGCACCCCAGAAGATTTCCTCTCACAATTCAACGCCAGATAAATCAAGAACTCATATTTCACAGCCTCAATGAATTGTATGTGGCACTTGGTGTAGAAAAAAAATAGGTTTGTTTCTTGAAGCCTCCATTTTTTTTTCTAACTGTGCTGGTCTACCCAGTCTTCTCGGCCTCTGTTGGGAAGCTTTGACACAGGGCACAATCCTAACCTGGAGTTATGCCAGCACTATTAGGCCAGCCAAGTTTAGCGAGTGCGCAGGACACCATAAAGTGCATTTGGACAACTCTTGGAGTCAGGGAGCATGGCACATGTCTGTGTGGTCCAAAAGTGGTCCAAACATACTTTATGGTGTTCCTTGTGCCGACCAAACTTTTCTGGCCTAACTTGTGCTGGCCTAACTCCAGGTTTATTCTTTAAAAAAAAGCAAAAACATGAGATCCCTCTATGGCTTCCACATTCTATTCCTCCCATAATATTCTGGTTAATTCTATTGCTGACCTGTGGGCTTGGTTGGAGAAGTACATTGTTTTATTCCGGAAGCCCTAACTTCCGGTGTGCAACTTGAATCTGGTTCTAGTAACAGAGATTACATACTATCAATTCCATTGTAGTCCAGACCTTCCTAATATGATTGGTCTGCCAGAAAATATAATCTGCTTTGAGGCATATTATAAGAGGTGGAAAAACATCTTTATTCAGACCTGGCAAGTTGAGGCTGATGAGGAAGTTGGTTGAAAGTTCTTGAACAGGCAAGGAACATGTTCTGATAGACAATCCCTCCAAGGATGAAGTCTCCTGGCTGATGATACTTGTGCTGAACAAGCTGGGGACCCGGCATCCTACAATTCACCATCTGGGCATCACAAACTGCAAGAGGCAACAGCACCACAATGAGAGTGACAAAGATCACCATCTTTGCCAAAGTGCTCTCTTAGAACAGATTCCTCTACCTGCATCTATTGCAAGGGCATTAGACTCTCCAAAGTGACAACAGGTTGACGTGTGTGGCAGCTCCATTTGCTGATAGGCTTGATGACTCTGAGTCTATAAAATGGAAAGTAAGAGAATTCAGTCTGATGGATTTAGCCTTCCTAGTCCCCAGACAGTAAGGGATATATTTATGCCATCCTTCACAGTGTTGTTGACCATTGGAACTCCCCAGGGGAGCTGGGGGGCACAGCAAGCAGCAGAATTAATTACAGTCCCTTTGATAATTTCAGGGAACTGAAATAAGTATTTTTGTTTAGCAGCAACACTGTTGTCTTCCTGCGAATGATCACACTGATGCACAGCAGGATCAGAAGTTAATGTTGTGGTACCAGGGAACACAACTCTTAGACTGGCCTAATTGAATTTTGTATATCATGTATATAGATGTCACACAGGGAAAAAGTTCACTGTTTTGGGTGGGGGGGAGCTGAACTCAGTGTCTTTGGCTTGCTTCCACATTCCTTGGAAGAGCACATGGGATTCATGGGTTTGGTCATGTAGCATCATTTCCCAACTCATTCAAATTGGGAGGGGCGGAAGCAGCCTATAGTAGGTGGCCAATGAGAAGGCAGTCGGTGCCTTCAGCTCTGCTGCAGCTGCCACAGAGACATGGCATCAAATAAAAAAAATAATTTTATTTTATACACACACAGAGAGAAAAATGCCATTGCTCCCACCTCCACAAAGTTGCAGGAAGTCTCACAAAACATCGAAAATCACCCCAATTTGGGAAGAAATTCCCTTGTGAAAGTCCCCAAATTCATCCAAGGAGTGTGCTTATTTACATTTCTCAAAATTCAGAAGTTTTCAGAAAACAGAATAAAGACAAACCTGCAAGTTGTCCAGTTATAAAAATGGCTGATTGAACACTGCATCAATGCTTTCATTCCTTTGTATGCTTGTTTATTGTACACCACAATGTAGAAGTATTAAGGTGTTGGCTTAAATTAAATCCCAGGAATTAAATTGTTGGGATTGTAATTTGCCTGAACAGTCAAGCATGTGATGATACTAGATTTTGAGGGACTGTCTCCAATATTCCATGTGCCATTTTCTCTCATCTGCCTTCCTTTACTCTCAAAGAACAAGCCCTCTCTATCAATCACAGTAGGGAGGATGGGGCAATGGGACCCAACTACCACTACTGCCAAAGAACAGAGGAAGGTCTCAATATCTTCTTCAGATGACATTCCATCTCCTGGATGCACACCACATATTTTGCTGGTGCACATTCAAGGATGGAAAAGAGATGGGGAAGTTTTCAAAAGATGGGATAACTATGGGGGTGCACCATAGCAGCTGGATCTATCCTATCCTGCCCCTTCCTCACCCTCAGTTCCTCCACATAGTACCTGGTTTCACTACTTTTGACTATCTTTGAAGACAGTTTCAACATTAGTAGAAAATGCAGCAGCAAAGCAGTTGATTGGTACCAGGGGTCATGATCATGCAACACAATTGTGAATGCATTTGCACTTGTTGCCTGTGCATTTCTGAGCTCAATTCAAAGTACTAGCAATGACCCATTCAGATCTTCAAGGTTCGGGACCTAGACAACTTGAAGGTCAATCTCTTCCCCTATGTCTGCCAATCTTGGCAGGTAGTCCTGTGGTGGGCATCATCACCTTCAGAAACACAATGGGTGCTAACTCATAAAAATAACTTTCCCATGCAAGGGGAAAGGTCAATGGAATGCACTCCCAGTGAGATCAGGATGGCACCATCACGCCTGCCATTTTGATGGGGTGTTATTCTTTTTTGGCTTAAGAAGTTTTAGTTGATGGCTTCTATGTTGGCTCCCTGTTATTTTGCATCTGTTGTGCTGTTTTGGTTCTTGCATTTCATCTATTTCACTTTGACCACCCTTCACATCCATTATACTATCAAGTGTTATCATGTTGATTTCAGCTCTTTCTTATATTGGTTTATTTGTTTTTGCAAATGACCTGAAGTGGCCTATCGGGGTTTTTAGAAGTTGGCTACAAGTCAAGTTAGAAGAAGGTCACTTCAGATTGCCACATGCATCCTGTGGGAGTGGCAACAGGATGCAAGCATCTTGTTGTCTTGTGTGCTCCTTGAGGCTTCTGGTGGGCCATTGTCAGCTACAGGAAGCTACTCTAGATGGGCCTTTGGCCTGGTCCAGTGGGGGTCTTCATACATTCTTATGTTCAGGGCTTGGAAAGCCAGGATATAAACAGTGGTGTCTCTACAGGGAGGGCAAAGCTCTAGGTTTTGCAAGAAACCTTACCTTGCAGTGGAAATCACTCCTTTCCTGCACCGTTTTAGCCAATCCTCACAGGGAACAGCAACATCTTGGCATTACTTACTGGCTATAGCAGCAAGGGAGAGGAGCGATTTACATGACAGGGTAAGGCTCCTTGCAACACTTAGAGCAATGCCCCCCCCCGTAGAGACGCCACTGGATATAAATTCTTCCAAATGAATAGATACACTTACTATTAGGCGCACTTTTTCGAATTATGGTGTTGGAGAAGAATCTTGCGAGTCCCCTGGACTGCAAGGATATCCAATTGGTCAATCCTCCAGGAAGTCAAGCCTGATTGCTCCCTGGAGGGACAAATTCTGAAGCTGAAGCTCAAGTACTTTGTCCACCTCATGAGAAGAGAGGACTCTTTAGAAAAGACCCTCATGCTGGGAAAGATGGAAGGCAAAAGGAGAAGGGGGTGGCAGAGGATGAGATGGTTAGAGAGTGTCACCGAAGCAATGAACATGAAATTGGGTGAACTCAGGAAGCTA
>JAJKFI010000227.1:48616-67068 GCA_029204185.1 Lerista edwardsae | reverse complement strand
GTAATTTTGGTTTTGTGATTAGGAAAATATGAATAAAATTGTTTAAAACGAAAAAGTTTGAGAACCACTTCCCTAATCTGTCATGTATCTATTTATTTGCAATCATTCCTACCCTGCGTTTGCAAGTCCTGTTTCAGGCAGATTGCAAACACGAATAACAAAATAAGAGAAAGGTGAAATGGATTATAATAAGAACACCTGATGGTGTCCATCAATGTTATTATTGTCAACGAGAACACCCGGACCCAATCGGAGCTCTCCAAGGTCAACGCCCAGCTTTGGTAAAGATGCGCTGACCTGTCAAAAGGTTGTGGCAGAACCCGTTTCCCCGGCATGCGTTCCCTCTGCCCTCCAAAGAAGCAACCTCTCTCAACCCAAGACTGCCCTACAAGCCCAGATATTTCCGTTCTAGGAGCGCTCACCACAGGAAATTCAGACATGTTGCTGGAAGAATGCCAGCTGGACTTCGATGTTGCAGGAAGAGAAATACATTTTACTCATGTGTAGGACATTAGTAAAACGGACACAAGTGCAATACGTTTTCCATGGAGACCACAGAACCTGTGCCCTTTGTACATCTTGATTGGGTCAATTATACATTTGAACATGCAAATGTGGAATTGGAACATTGGCAACTTGCTCTTGCCCAACTTTGGTGATGTGAGACATCTGATTGGTGGTCTTTCTTTGCTGCTGCTCCCTCTCCCTCTGCTGTGTGACCCCAACTAAGAGTCAGAGAGGGTGATGATAAAACATAATCAGAGGCAAACATAGGTACATTTAGATTAAGACAAGATTATAATAGGGTTGGCACTTCACAAAAGCAGAGAGACTTAGACTAGATAGATTTAGCTACAAGTGCTAAACTTAAATTAAATTCGAATAACCTTTATCGGCATTTACAACAAAGGAAAGTAAATGGACATAATTAAAATAATACAAATAGTAAAATGAGAAGTGTAATGAAGGAGATACAAAGCTAATTTATTTAGTTACAATCTAAAAAAACAGAAGAAGTATACCTTAGGGGTTGTTCTTAGCAAAACGGGTTGAGTTAGTTTTAACTATCTGAGCTAAGAACCGAGCCAATTGAGTCATTAATACAGGATCCTTAAGTTCAAAAAGGGATTTCAAAAGCTCAGGCAACTCCATCGATCTTAGGGAACGAATAATAGGATTTAATAATTTTATTCTGCTATCGGCATGTTTAGGGCACTGGAAAAGTAAGTGCTCTAAGGATTCAACTTCTCCCAAGGCGCAGGGGCAAGGGCAATCCTTGAGAGGCAACCCGTTAAATCTGCCCCATAGTACTGCGGAAGGGAGTGCATTGCATCGAGCCAATGTCATCGCTCTTCTGCTTTTGGGGCATTCCAATAGTTGAAGATAAGAGGGCACTGACCCAATAGACACAGAGATCTGCAAGAATAGAGGAGAGCAGACCTTGTTCACTTCCATCAAAAGACTGTGGTCATGAATGTCCAGAAATCTGCGTTTGATTATTCTAAAGGCCACAGCTAAAGGAACTGCACCCAGTAAATCTGCTGCTATGCCAATTTGAGCAATCTTGCGGGACCAGGAGTTGTCTGAGAAATAGGCGTCGACTAAAAGATGATGTAGTAAGCTGTTCCTGTCATCTGTGTAGTATACTTTCAGCCAGAATTTCGTGGCTCTGATCCAGGCCATTGTCTGGAAGGCCTGACTCCTTCCATACGAAGGCCTGACTCCAGACAAAGAACAGCATAAGAAACACAATTCGGGACCCCAAGGATTTTTCTTAAAAAAGAGGCTTCAATGGACTCAATAGATTGGTTGAAAGAATTAATCCGAAGAGGGATTCCGTAAAGAATTTGGGCAATACTTTTAGCCAAAAAGACTTTTAGGGCTGCAGGCACAAAAGCGCCCCCTTTGCTGTAGAAAAAATGGATAATAGCTTGTGAAGATAGCGAAGCCACAGCTCGTGCTGCATTGCGATGGTTGACCCAAGACAAGTTACATGAGAAAAAAAGGCCCAGATATTTGTAGATCTTGACTTGTTCAATCGTATGGTTACTAAAGTGCCATTTCCTTGGTCTCCAGACTTCGGAAAATACCATTATTTTAGATTTATCAAAATTTAACTGGAGATTATTGTTGGCAAAGTACTCCAGACACTTATTGATCACTCTTTTTATTTTTATTTTTAAATTATTTTTATTAATTTTAAGAAAAAAGATGGGGTAGGGTTACAGAAAACAAAGGAATGGGTTAAACAAAGATAAACACATTAGGTAAGTACCTTGCAGTGTATCATAATATCATCAATCCAATTAAAAATATTATTTCTAAGCTTATCTATTTCATACTCAATATAGCCAAAATCTTAACTTATAAACTATAAACTATCTTAATATCCAACATTAAACTATTTGATCGTCCGTACTTATCTTTTATTACTTTACAGTTCAACATTGCAAATCTATCCAATCATAAAACATTTTCCAGTATTGTTTAATCTTATTGATCTTGCCCTCTCTTAATCTTTCTGTTAAAATATCCATCTCTGCCACTTCATAAATTTTCCCTATTATTTGTTCCATATTTGGGGTTTCTTCATCTTTCCATTTTTGTGCAAATAATAATCTAGCCGCTGGTATTACATGAATAACAATATGTTTCATATTTACATCTTGGATTTCTGTTAAAATATTTAATAAAAATATTTCTGGTTTAAGTGGAATATTAAAATTTAGTATTTATTGCAGCATTCCTTGTATTCTCTGCCAAAATTTCTTAGCTTTTGTACAAGTCCACGACATGTGATAGTAACTTCCTTCAACTACTCCGCATTTCCAGCATTTATTAGAGGTATTCTCAGGCTTTTTTTCTAATGTAACGCACCCCAACTGAGTTCCGGCACCTTTTTCAAGCAGCCCCCCCCCCGTTGTTGGAGCTGGCTGTTTTAAAAAAATTCCACGGCTGAGGCGGGGACTTTTAGGGCTGACTCTGCCCACTTAAAAGACCACATGAGGAGGAGGCTGCAGGGAAGGCCGTGGTTGGGCGGGCGCCAGGCGAGGGCCCAGCTGCGCGCAGCTCCTTTGGAGTACGAGAAGGAGCAGGACGGGACCTTCCCCAGCACCGCAGCTCTCTGCGTCGCCACCGCCTCCTCCTCGCCCCGCAGCAGCAGCGCCCCAACCCCAGAGCCTGGCCAGCAAGGAAGCTCAGTTGCCCTGCCCAGACCTGGGAAGGCAGGCAGGCGATCGAGTGCCGGCTCTAGTGGCCCCGGGGTGCCCCCAGCGCCTGGCCAGCAGGAAAGCTGAGGCGCCCTGCCTGGACCCGGGAAGGCAGGCAGGCAGGCAGGCAGGCAGACAATTGAGCGCTGGCTGCAGTGGCCCCGGGGTGCTTCGCTCCGCTGCTGCCCAACCGCGGTGTGTGCAAACTTGGGCGCGCAGCGCAGCTACCGCAACCCCCTCGCTGCAACGTCACTCCGATTCCGCCTCCATACCTCCTCGCAGGGCTGTTTAGCCTCCCACTCCCTTCAGCTTCCTTCCCAGCCTCCTTCCTGCAGTGTCTCCCTCCCTCCCTAATTCCCGGCTCTCCCTCCTGGACTCCCCCCTGCTCGCAGCAGCCTTTCCTTTCCTCCGCGTCCTTCTCCTTCCATTTCCTTCCGTCTTTCCTGCTCTGCGTTCCCCTCCTTGCCAAAAAGAACCCTCTGCAGTCCGATCGTGGTCGGGCTTCCTTGGAAGTAGGCACCTCAGTGGACTTCCACCAGACTTGCGCCCAAGTGTGTGTGTGTGCGCGCAGGGGATTTTGCTGCCAGGCTGGTTTTTCTGTGCCGGGGAGGAGGGGAGAATGATTTTTAGACAGACACAAGTTTCCTGCTGGTGATGTTTGCTCTTCTGTGTTGGACTGCAGTCCTGAAGTTTCTGAGCTGGTCGTGTTATCCACTGTCTTAAAGAAGTAAAACTTTATTTTTTAAATAATGATATTTATTTATTTATTTATTTATTTATTTATTTATTTATTTATTTATGATAAATAAAATATTTATTTAAAAAAAATGATTGGTGAATAGAAAATCTTTTTTTAATTTTTAGCGTAAATAAAAAAATGGTTTAAAAATAAATAAATAAATAAATAAAAGATTAACAACTTGTGAGTTCCTGCACCTTTTTTTTTTTTTTTTTTTTACAAAAAAAGCACTGGGTATTCTTATACATTTTTGAAATTTTTTGAGGAGTTATATGCCACCTATAAAACATCTTGTATATATTCTCTTTAAATGATGTTGCTTTGGTAATTTTAATGTTCATTTTCCATACTTTTTCCCAATCTTCCAACAAAATATCATGTCCAAAATTTTTAACCCATTTGATCATTGCCTCTTTTATTACTTCATCTTCCATTCTCATTTTTAGAAGAAATGTATATATTCCTTTTATATATTTTTCTTTTCCTTCTAGAAAATATCTATCGAATTCTGTAATATCTTGATATATTCCTATTTTTCGATCTTCTTTCAATCTTGATCTTATTTGATTTTCTGACCACCAATCCAGAAAAATATTTTTTTCCTTCTAATTGCTTTTTTGTTAATAAATTATTATCTTTATCTAATATCTCTGCATATTTTCTGTTTTGATCTTCTCTGAAAGATTCTGGCTTTGACCCAATCTCTAAAGGTCTAATCCAATTTGGGATTTTTGAAAATATTTTATATCTTATTTGTTCCCATATCCATAGAAGAGCTCTCCTTTTAAGTAAGCCATGATAAGCCCACGAAGTATCTCAGACATCCCTGCTTTTCAGAACTGCAGGCAATAATTGAGAGCGCAATTGTCACCTGGATTTAGGCCAGCACAGTTAGGCCAGCAAAGTTTGGCCAGCACAAGAGCCACCGTAAAGCACATTTGGCCCACTCTTGGAGTCAAGGAGGATGGTGCACAACTGTGTGCTGGACTCTCAGAGTCCGAGAGTGGTCCAAACATACTTAAAAATGGTCTTTGTGCTGGCCAAACTTTGCTGGCCTACCTGTGCAGGCCTAACTCCAGGTTTGCCTTGTACCCTGGGTACCGCAAATGTGCCGTAAAGCATGTTTGCGGCACCTGGCAAGGCTGCAAGGCTGGCACTGTAACCTGTACCTGTCAGCGTTGGCCTCTAGCACACCTACGATAACTGGATAGGCTGTTTCAACACTGGCTGGCAGTAATCATTCTTAGTGCAGGGGGAGGTAGGGAGTAGGAGGAGCATAGCAGAGGGGAGGATTGGCCCTGGGAGGGAGTTGTGACCTTTACCGCCTTACCCTATCCTCTCTCCTGGGTCTGGGCAGCCCAACACAGGCTTCCTTGATTCTGTGTCCGTTCAATAGCAGACACAGAGCTGCGGAGACCCATTGGCACTGCAACAGCGTTACTCAGAGTAAGGGAGCAAATTCTTCTTACCCCCAAAGATGGGGTAGCAACCAATGGGATTCAGCCATCAGTCTTTGTTAAGCCTGCCTGAGTCAAGGGCATGAGTGCCTCCACCATTTTATTTCCTGAGCATAGTTATGGAATCTGGGTGATAGTTATTAAATATGAGAGCCATTTTATCCCTTCCCCCTTCCCCACAAGTAGAAACCGTGAAACCTACTGAACACCCATCCCTCCCTCCCCAGTCTGGGGTAGGCGAAAAACAAAACAAAACATGCCATCCATGGCCAATTGAGATGAAAGAAAAAAATTCCAACCTGGCCCTCATGATGAGTGGCCAGCCAATCTCATCCCCATACTGGACATACCCATCATAGCTTGTCACCTGTGATGAAGTTTTCCTCCATCAATCTATCCAATCCCCTTTTGAAGGCATCCAGTCCCAGACACCATCACCACATCTTGTGGCAAGGAGTTCCAGAGCATCAATGCGGGGTGTTACTAGGGGTGCTAAGACACGGGGTGTTGAAGCTGGCCTGCTACTGAAAAGAGGTTTACTAGAACCTGGGACCAACTGCCTGCAAAAACAGGCGGGGAACGTAAACCCACCAGCTGTGTAGTGAAATGCACCAGTCTCAGCTCAACCATCCCCAAAGAACTCCTTATTGGCACTTTAAATAAGCAAAGAAACAAAATTGCCTCTGGCCTTTTAAGACACAGTACCGAGATAGCCGGTTGAACACACAACCTGTATCCCACCAAGATCGCCTGCCCAGCACTGCCAAAACTAAACACCCCAAAGATTAGCTGAACTTGCCCTTTAACGTAACTCAATCTGGTGCCTGGCCTTTCAGAATAATGGCAGTACCCAAAATGGCTGCCGGAGCAGAGGCATGCGGAGCCAGCTGCTTGTTGTGGTGTCCAATAAACTCTGTCTTCTTTTAATCATATGATAAACCAGCATCCAAGGAGAAGAAAGCCTTGATGCAATATTCAATGCACAATTTTTATGACTGGAAAGCTAGCAGATTTGCCTTTATTCTGTTTTCATTTTTGCCTGGAAATTTCTGAATATTAGGAATAGAAAAAAAAGGGGTCCTCGGATAAATTGTGTGGGCTTTCACAAGGGAATTTCTTCCCAAATTGGGAGTGAATTTCAATGTTTTGTAAGACTTCCTGCAACTTTGTGGAGGTGGGAGCAGTGCCACTTTTCTCTCTCTGTGTGTGGTGCCCCAAGATTCACGCCACACTGGAATTGGGGAGGACCCCAAGTTCCTTGGCTCTGAAGCAAACAGCCCAGCATGGTTTGCAGAGTTAACGGTTCTGTTCTGCAGAGGAAACGGCTCACCTACACGGCTCAGGCCTCTCTAGGCTTCAGCAAAGAATGCACACACACACACTGCTTTAGCTTAGATAAAATTGTATTGACAGTTGTTCATCGCTTTCCAGCAAATCAGTCGGAATCAGGGAAAGGTCGTATTCCAGCAAATCAGTCAGACAAAACAGTAAACAGGATACAGCAGATGTTCTCTAACACAGCAGTTATTGGCAATACAATTGGGCAGCAGATGTTCTGCTTAGATGTCCCCTCCTATCCTTTAAGACCCACAAGTTACACTAGGGCACTGCCCCTGCTTAAATACCAATTTGCTGCTCTGGCCACCAATCAGGGCTGGCTGAGGAAGCCATAAACTACGTGCATCGTGGCACGTCAACCTCAACACAGCTGCACTAATTAATGCCTATCTACTGGCTTGGCTTGATGCCATGACAATTGTCCACAGAGCAAAAAGTTTGTTCAAGCCTGGGCCATTTTTCACCAGTCCTGACAGTGTGTGCATACAATAACATTATTTTATTATTTGATGCCAAGTCTCTGTGGCAGCTGCAGCAGAGCTGAAGGCACCAACTGCCTTCTCATTGGCCACCTACTATAGGCTGCAGCCCCCCGGCCCCATGTGAATGAGGGTACAATCCTAAACTGGAATTAGGTTGTCACAGTTAGGCCAACAAAGTTTGGCAGGCACAAGAGTCACCGTTAAGCACATTTGGACCACTCTTGGAGTCAGAGAGGATGGAGTACATCTGTGTGCTGTCCACTCTGACTCCAAGAGTGGTCCAAACATACTGTACTTGACAGTGTCCCTTGTGCTGGGCAAACTTTGCTGACCTGACTGTGCCGACCTAACTCCAGTTTAGCATTGCGCTTTGAGTTGGGAAATGATGCTACATGACAAACAATGCTTTGACCTTAAAGCACTACATCCCTATGTTTCTCCAAGGAATGTGAAAGGAAACTGAAGGCACTCAGCTTAGGCCAAAACAAAAAACAAAACAAAAATGACTCTTTTCCCTGAATGGCATCTATATACATGATATAAATGATTTTGTGAAAAGAATGTTTAAAGAATTAATTCTTTAATTCTTTTAATCTCAATTAGGCCCGTCAAAGAATAAACAGAGTTCCACATCTTTAATTTCTGGTCTTGCTATGCATCTGTGTGATGATTGCATCAGTGAGGAAGACAACAATGGTGTCGCTGCTGAACAACAATGCTCATTTCAGTTCCCTGGAATTATCAAAAGGACTGTAATTAATTCTGCTGATTGGAACTCCCGTGGGGAGTTCCAGTGGTCAATAACACCATGAAGGATGGCATAAATATACCCCGTACCATCTGGGGACTAGGAAGGCTAAATCCATCAGACTGATTTCTCTTACTTTCCATTTTATATCCTCAGAGTCATCATGCCTATCAGCAAATGGAGCTGCCATACATGTCAACCTGTTGTCACCTTGCAGAGTCTAATGCCATTGCAATAGATGCAGGTAGAGGACTCTGTTCTAAGACAGCAGGTTGGTACTCAAGATGGTGATCTTTGTCACTCTCATTGTGGTGCTGTTGCCTCGTGCAGTTTGTGATGCCCTGATGGTGAATTGTGGGATGTCGGGTCTTCAGCTTGTTCAGCACAAGTATCATCAGCCAGGAGACCTCATCCTTGGAGGGATTGTCTTTCAGAACACCTTCCCTGCCTATTCAAGAACTTTCAACCAACCTCCTCCTCAGCCCCAACTTGCCAGGTTTGAATAAAGATGTTTTTCCCCCTCTTATGATATGCCTCAATGCAGATTATATTCTCTGGCACACCAAACATATTGGGAAGGTCTGGACTGCAATGGCCTCGACTGTAATCTCTGTTGCTAGAGCTGAAACCAGTTTCAAGTGGCACATTCATTCTCATTCTCAGTACAGATTCATTCTCATCTCTTAGGGTTTCCAAAATGAAGCCATGTACTTCTCCAACCAAGCCCACAGGTCAGCAATATAATTAACCAGAATGTCATGGGAGGAGTAGAATGTGGAAGTTGGGCAAGGATCTCCTGTTTTCCTTGAAATGAATCAGAATGCAATCCTAACCTGGAGTTAGGCCAGCACAATTTAGACCAGCAAAGTTTGGCCGGCACAAGGGACACAGTTTGGACTGAGTCCCAGAGAGGCCAGCACACAGACGGACAGTATGCCATCGTCCCCGACTCCGAGAGTGGTCCAAACATACATTAGCTTGTCCCTTGCACTGGCCAAACTTTGCTGGACTATCAGTGCTGGCCTAACTCCAGGTTGGGATTGTGCCCTGGGTCGAAGCCTTCCAACAGAGGTCAAGAAGAGGGGGTAGACCAGCATCAGTTAGGAAAAAAAAATGGAGGCTTCAAGAAACAAACCTATTATTTTTCTACACAAAATGCCACTTAGAATTCATTAAGGCTGTGAAATTTGTTCAAGGGATTTCTTGATATATTTGGTGTTGAATAGTGAGAGGAAATCTTCAGGGGTGCACCTGAGGGAAGCAAAGAAGACCCGAAATGTCAGATTGCAACGAACTCTAAGACCACAAATTTCCTTGTAGAGCATTTATTCAGAACTACCAGCATGTCCTGATTTCAGAATTTGCTGTGAAGGAAATTAATGGAAACCCACAGATGCTGCCCAATATGACACTGGGATTCAACATTTATGACAGCTATTTGGATGCACGGTGGGCCTATCGTGCCATTTTGCAACTTATTTCCCCAAAGGACCGATTTGTTCCCAACTACAAGTGTGACAACCAGGGCGATCTAATGGCAGTCACTGAAGAATTGCCCTCTGCAGCATCAAATCACGTCGTAGATATTTTGGGCATCTACAAAGTTCCACAGGTACGTTCCACACTAAGGAATAGTTTACACTAGTTGTTTCTTTTTTTTATTTCAAAGTGGATATCTATTACCTCCCACATAAGAAAAACAACCATTCAAACACGCACACACAGATGCACATGCACACGCACACTCACGGTTATCAGACTGACTTGCCCCATGAGGTGTTAGCGGGTGTATATCTGAGGAGACCCATTGGAGACCAGGTGGCTTACAGGGAGGAAACAAAGTCTTTTACTTACCTTCCCCAGGCCACCTTGTTGCCCTCTTCCCACCACAGCATGCAGCACACATTCTGCCAGTGGTGCTGCAGGTCTGGGCTGGTGGGGGATAGCATTGGGCTGCCAATCCAGGGCACAGAATCACAACGTCAGTGTGAGGGGGGAGGTGAAGGAGGAGGAATTCCATATGTAATCAATGGCCAGTGGATTGATCAGTGGAGTCACAACACATGTCAACAGCCACTGCTTCGTCCAGGGAAGTTGGATGGACATCCAACATTCCTCCCCCTTGAGGTATGAGTGCAAAATCTACCACAACACCTCCCTGGCTTCTGTTGGATGGTGCAACCCTGAGTGTGACTATGATCATACTAATATACCTTTTTATTTAAAGCCGCTTTTAGATGCTGACATGCTGGTTGGCATTTTTTAACTGCAGCTGTGGGTTCCATGGGGGTCTGTTCATTTTTAAATTTTAATAGCTTGAATGTTATTTTAATGTCATTGTTCTGTTGTTTTATCTGATTTTAATGTTAGAACTTTAATATTATAAGCCACCTTAGGTGCCCTTGGGGCAGAAACTCAGGGTAGAAATTCCTTTATTACTAATACTAATACTATCAGTGCACAGGAACTTCAATACAATTTTTTAAAGGCAGCCAAATACAACAATTTTTCTTCGTCCATCCCTTTTGCTCACTCCCACTCCTTACAAACAAATTAATATATCGTATTTTGAATATTTTTCTGTCTATGCCCTCAACCTATATTTAGCTGGTGTACGGTTCAGCTTCAGTTTCTCTGGATAAGAATCAAATGCTCTCTGTTTACAAAAGGGAACCAAAGAGAGTCCATCAGTACAAGGCGATTCTCCAGTTACTTCTGCATTTCACGTGGACGTGGATTGGATTCATTGCTGCCGATGAGGAGAATCTAGGATGGTTCAGGCAGGTCATGTTCCAGGAATTTTCCAAAAAGGGCATCTGTTTTGCCATCCTGGAATCCTTCAGCAGTGTAGAATATGACCCCGACTTTATTAAATCTGGAGTGGAATTTCGTGATAAAATATTGAACAGCAAAATCAATGTGGTGGTTTTTTATGGAGACTCTCATTCCATAGTGTGCTTTAGATGGTTGCTGAGCCTAGAAGGAAAAGGCACAAATCACAAGCCAAGAGGTAAGGTCTGGATTCTGACAGCACAGATGGGGTTACAATATTCCGCCAGCTACCCAGGTTGGGATATTCAAGACTTTCATGGTACTTTATCATTTGCAATACACTCCAAAGAACTTCAAGGATTCCAGTCATTTCTTCTAAGCAGAGGAAACCTTTCCAGCAACAAAGAAGAAGGATTTCTCAAGGATTTCTGGGAAACTGCCTTTCAATGCACATTCTCAAGTTCTGCTCTGGATAACACCAAAGGGGCTTCCTGCACTGGAGAGGAGAAGCTGGAGAGCCTTCCGGAGTATATCTTCCCACAAAGCATCACAGGCCAAAGCTACACCATCTACAACTATGCTGTGGCTCATGCTCTCCATGCCATGTATGAGTCGGAATCCAAAAACAGGGCAAAGCTGGGGGAAGAGAGGAGGAAGCTTCAGAATCAGCAGCCATGGCAGGTAATGGCTTCATCATCTAAGCTGGTGGCATTCCCATGCATTGTGCACTAATGCCTGCTCCAAGTAGATCCTGTGCAGGTGAACAGTGTGTACTTACATTTGGATCAGTGATGTCAGTTCCTCTGCTATTGCAAATAATGCCCGAACTAGTTTCACTTCTCTGGGCCCAATAAGATACTCCAGTCTATTTGGAAACAATACAAGACAGGAAATAGATTCCATCAGAGGACGTCGTTTCATCAAGGATACATTTCACGGGTGACATTCAGGTCATGGTGGTCCAGTTGCATTTTGTTGCTCAAAAACTACTCTCTTTTTAAAACATTCAGCTCCATCACTTCCTGAAAATGGTGTCATTTAACAACAGTGCTGGCGACCAGATTTCCTTTGACCCGAATGGGGAAGTAGATGATGAATTTGACATTATTAATTGGGTCACCTTCCCAAACCAAAGTTTTGTGAAAGTCAAAGTTGGAAGTCTGTATTCCTGGGCGCCTCCAGATGCAGCCATCGCCATTAACGAGGGTGCCATCAGATGGCACAGCTGGTTCAACCAGGTAGGACTTGCCTAGCCATAACTTGCCTAAATCCCCACATGTTGATGCAGTGGTATCCGTGTGGCTTCTGCAGTATCCCAGACAGACTTTTCTGCTACTGGCAGAATACTTGGGCTAATGGGACATTTGAGCCCTTGCCCTGGGGTCACCTCCAGCAGCTGCTAGGGGTCAACTCAATTATTGGAGCAAGCCGACATTGCTCCAGTAAGGTGGACCAGAGCCAGAAGGGGCTCAGTATTTGGCTTTTGCCTCTGATCCTGCCCCCTTCCCGAGCATGAACGGCCCCACTTCCCCATCATTGCCCTCTTCCTCCCACCCTTATGTAGCCACAGGGCTTATGTATAGGCAAATAAGGCATTTATTTAGTCCTGATGGCTTTCGGGTCTCTGCATATCATTTGAGAAAACTAGCAGAATCTCATGGCATATCATTGTTGTCTCTTGAACTGTAGAGATTCCAAGCTCATTCTTTTCTGATGATTGCACATCTCTTCTTTCATGGTTGGATTAGACGCAGCCTATTTCTGTGTGCAATGACCACTGCTATCCTGGGCATAGCAGGAAAAAGAAGGAAGGGGAGCCATTCTGCTGCTATGACTGCCTCCCATGTCCAGAAGGGAAGGTATCTGACCAGAAAGGTGAGTGCTGTAGGCCAGCGAGCAATAAAAAGGCTGTCCCCCGGCTGAAAAGGAGCTTACCGTTCTGCGGAGGAGCCTCTCTTCTGAGCTCTTGATCACCTCCGAACACTTCTCCAGCCAAGTGCGCCTGCCCAGAACTCTGGGTGCAAATCCGGCTGGGGCAACACGAGTTGGAAGCGACTGGCCGGTGCCATGTTTGGGAGTGATCTATGTTTGGGCACTTAGAAGAGAGGCTACTCTGTGGAATGGTATGCTGTGGCCATGGTTTGGGCCGTGCGGCTTCTGTGGCTCTGCACCTGCTAAGCAGCAGGCACAGATTCCAGGAACCCAGAGGGGAGGTTTGAGCCTCCCCTGGGGCAATGACGTGAACGTGCCCTTGCCCAGGGAAGGATTCTGAGCACTCCCAAGCCACACTGGATACATTGCAGGCCTGCTGGCTTTGCTGTTCCAGGACAGTTTCGGATTGTGCTCTAACTGCAGTGATCATGCCTGTTTCCTCCCCACGTCTACAAAAACACGGTATAATTCAACACATTTTTGTACTGGTGTCATGATTCTTCCTTTTCAGATATGGATGATTGCTTCACATGCAACAGTGATCATTATCCCAACAAGCACCAGAGTTCCTGCATTCCCAAACGTGTCATCTTTTTGTCTTACGATCAGCCTCTGGGGATTGGTTTGGCCGTCTGTTGTCTTTCATTTGCGTTGGTCACAGCTCTGGTGCTAGGATTGTTTGTGAAGCATCGCAACAGTCCCATAGTCCAAGCCAACAATCGGAGCCTCAGCTATGTACTTTTGATTTCTCTCTTGCTGTGCTTCCTTTCCCTGTTGCTGCACTTTGCCCGACCTGAAAAGGTGATGTGTATCTTCTGCCAAACTTCCTTTGCCTCTGCCTTCACGATGGCTCTATCTTCTGTGTTTGCAAAAACAGTGACCGTGGTGCTCGCATTCAGAGCCACACGGCCAGGGTCCACTGTGAAGAAGTGGGTGGGGAAAAGGTTGGCCAGCTCCATTCTCCTTCCTTGGTATTTCATACAAATGAGTTTTCGAACTGCCAATTTGGCCATCAGCCCCCCATTCCCGGATGCTGACGTACATTCAAGTAGAGAAGAAATCATTTTAACTTGTAATGAGTCTTCATCAAACATGATGTACGGTGAAGTTGTGATCTACTCCATTGTAGCCGTTGTCAACTTCACTGTCACTTTCTTTTCTCGAAACCTGCCGGATGCTTTTAATGAAGCTAAATTAATCACGTTCAGCATGCTTGTCTATAGCTGTGTTGGGTTGGTCTGTTGTATGACTGACGTGAGCAACAAGGAAAACAGCCAAGAGTCCATGAAGATAGTCTGTGCATTGGCCTTCTGTGCTACATTCCTGGTCTTTATGTTCTTCCCCAAATGCTACATTATTTTGTGGAGGCCTCAGCTGAACAGCAGGGAACAGTTAAGGAAACGGGAACGCTGAAGAAAGAAGATGTGTCCCTCTCAGACCCTTGAATCTTTTGCAGTTTTCAGTGCACCCAAATGCAGTGTTATTCAAATTGTGGGTCGGGACCCACGTGGTGGGTTGCAATCTGATGTCAGATGGGTCGCAGAAAGCTGGGAGCAGCCATCTTGGATGCTGCAGACCTTACTCTTGTTCAATTCCTGTTGTGAGTGTGAACTGTTTGAATTTTCAATTTTAGTTCAGTGGTTCTGCATAATATTTTGACCTAATCTTGCTTGTTTCATGGTTGTGCAATTGCTGCAGTCCAAGAATGCCAATCTGCATCCCAGGAGTGTCATTTTAACTACATCAGAATGATGGCACTTCCTGCTTGATGATGTCACTTCCGGCTATGAAATCTTTTCCAATGGATCCCAACACGTGTGCCATTCTGAAAAGTGCGCCCCAGTCAAAAAGTTTGAGAACCACTTCCCTCATCTGTCATAGATCTATTTATTTGCAATCATTTCTACCCTGCCTTTGCAAGTCCTATTTCAGGCAGATTGCAAAAACAAATAACAAAATAAGAGAAAGGTGAAATGGATTATAATAAGAACACCTGATGGTGTCCATCAATGTTATTGATGTCTATGAGAACACCCGGACCCAATTGGAGCTCTCCAAGGTCAACGCCCAGCTTTGGTAAAGGTGCGCTGATCTGTCAAAAGGGTTTGGCAGAACGCGTTTCCCCGGTGTGCATTCCCTCTGCCCTCCAAAGAAGTCCTCTCTCAACCCAAGACTGCCCTACAAGCCCAGATATTTATCTTCTATGAGCGCTCACCACAGGAAATTCAGACACGTCACTGGAAGAATGCCAGCTGGACTTCGATGTTGCAGGAAGAGACATACATTTTACTCATGTGTAAAATGACATTAGTAAAATGGACATAAGTGCAATATGTTTTCCAAGGAGACCACAGAACTTGTGCCCTTTGTACATCTGGATTGGGTCAGTTATACATTTGAACATGCAAATGTGGAATTGGAACATTTGCAACTTGCTCTTGGCCAACTTTGGTGATGTGAGACATCTGATTGGTGGTCTTTCTTTGCTGCTGCTCCCCCTCCCCTCTGCTATGTGACCCCAACTAAGGGTCAGAGAGGGTGATGATGAAACATAATCAGATGCAAACATCGGTACATTTAGATTAAGACAAGAATACAATAGGGTTGGCACATCACAAAAGCAGAGAGACCTAGACCAGATAGATTTAGACTACAGGTGCTTCACAACAGTTATCAATGTGTTAAGTACTTGCAGAGTCAGAATCTTTCCCTTTCCACCTTGATCCAATTACCTTGATCAAGTGCTACTCGAGTGGCTGGAAGGGAGTTTCCATTTGAATAGTATACTTTGGTGAGGAAGACTCCTTGGCTTAGTCCAAAGCAGACTTAATTTTCGCTCTTGGGCAGATTAGGCTGTAATGGTCTTTGCCATGTTCTTAGATATCAGATTTGCATTGCAAGACCCTAGGGGAGGGAGACATCTGAATGTCCCTTGGCACCAATTCTTAATTGGTCTGCATTGTCTGCATTATCGTGTGCTATTTCCCGAGGCTCACCTCTGTGACTGCCTTGCAGAATAGCAGCGCCGCCAAAATGGAGTCAGACCTGTACAACTTTAAGGGAAGGAGAGTGTGTTCTCAGCACTGTGCTGCCCTCCCCTTGATGGGGGTTCATGCATGTTTCCATCACATTCTGGTCTTACCCCTTTACCTGTATTATGTGCTTTTGATTAGACTTCCATCCAGTGATGTCATCCGGGCATGCCAGGAACCGGAACGCCCAGATGATTGGCAGCCCTCCGCGCCTCCCTGTGCCTCGAATCACTCCATTTCAGAGTGATTCAGATGTGCGGGAGGGCGGGAGGGCCAAGGAGCAGCTTGCCCATCCTCGGGAGAGGCGGCGTGGCCTGGGCCCGTCCACGGAACTAGCGGAACGGCGTACCGGGCGGTTCCACCAGGATGACACCACTGCTTCCATCTGACTATCATGAACATAGCAATCACCACTATTACTTAGTTGCTGCTTTTACTGTTGCCAGAACCTCTATTGTTCTACTTTGGTTACTGTGCTACACTACAAGGGTGGTGTTCTGTAGTTCTTCAATGGTTCAGGCTTTCATTGTTAGGTGAAAGGTGCGTGAAGGTTGCAAGCATAGCTGGGGAGCCAGGAGGAAGCGTGGTGGTTACAAGCATGGCTGGGGAGAGGCGCCAGCAGCCAGGTGGAGGAGCTTGGTGTTTTCTGGGGAAATCCCGAGGGGTGTCCTCCTACATCATCATCATTGATTGTCATTATCATTATCAACCAGAAAGCGATCAAATGCAGGAACCAAAAGATCAGCCCAACAGACACAAAACAACCACAGGGAGGCAATGTAGGAAGGGAGCGAAGGAATTAACGGCTCAATATGACAACAAAGTTTTAACATCCCTTCAGATGTCTGTTGATATATTGGTGACTTCAGACATGTTCCATTTTAAGAGAATCATTTGTGAAAGGTTTTTCTCTCTGAATGAATCCCATGCTAAGAGTGCAACGCTGAGTTGGAGATAAGCCATTACGGGCCCCTTCAGCCAGCTTCCAAGTGACGCAGATGAGCTGTGAAGTCCGCTAGGCTGGCCATGTGGTGCATGCTGGCTCCCAGGGGCCAGATAGGGTCAGAGCAACCACAGAAGGGGGTAGGTGTGCGCTGGCCCAGGCAGGCTGGTGCATGGAGTGGGACAGTGTGGAGGAAGAGCCTAATGGAGGTAGGGAGGAGCATTATTGTACAGAGCAGTCTGGGAGGCAGATTGGGCCTGGATGGGGTAGGATCAGGCCACAATGAATCCTCATTCCCAGCCATGGCCTAAGCAGCCATACACGGGCTGCTCAGATTTTCGCCAGGGAAATCTGGGGATAGATCCAAGTCACCCCATTAGGGTGGCTAGGGCTTCACATAGGGCAAGGGGGGAAATATCCCCTTTCCCCAACGTAGTGTATGCAGCGGGTAAAGGGGGCCAATGCCCCACTAAGCCTGCAGGGGCAGTGCTGCCATCTCCCACACTAATGTAAGCTCCAAGCACACCACCTCTGGTCACGTCCACAGGCATTCTGAGGGTGGGAGAGGCCAGATGTTGTCTCTCTGGCCTTCAAAAGGCCTCCTGATGCAACCGGAGGAGGCTCATCCAGAGGGCTCAAGGGGGCAGCAATGGTGGGGTTACCAAGGGGTGAACCAGGGGCTTCAGAAGCTCTGGGACGGCCACCCCGAGTTGCTCTCCTGCCACCTCCTGACCTGCGCTGGATACAGAACCGTCCAGTAGGCCTGCCTCTTCCAGTCCAGGTTAGGATTTGGCTGTAAAAGAAACATCTCATGTAGGAACAGATCCAGTATCTTCATGGATATGAACACAATTTAAAGGCAGGTGTAAAATAAAATAATGGTACAAGCAGTGCCCAGAATTCCTGACCTCTGGCATGGTTTACAAGAATTAAGGATGCTAATAACACGCAGTGACCACTTTTTTGTATCGAAAACTGTCAAGTTCATAAAGGTTGGTATTACTATGTTGTGAAAAATGCCTCTCGCTCCTTTTCCCAACCTTCCTTTTCTTTAAGAAGAATCATTTTGGTTTATAAAGGACACAATCCATCCACACTTCAGTACCGCCACCTCTCAAGTTGGGTGATTGCAAATTTCCCTTTCACGCTCAAGCGTCTCTGAAGAAATGAAGGTGAAATCATGAACCTGAACTGGGAAGTCCTGTTTTTCTGACCCTCGCTCTGTCTGCAAGCACATATTGCGTTCTTGGTCAGTTCCTGTCAGCTTTGCCTCTCACAGGGTTGCTGTGAGGATACAAGTCAGGCCGTGGAATCCGGCCCTGTGCCTAATGGCAACGCAACATTGTTTCGTCAAAGCTACGCTCTTAGCAGCGATGCAGGGAGGCCGAGCGGAACCCCCACGTTGGCGCTAAGGCCATGAGACTGGCACTGCAGGCATCTTGGGTCCTGTTGCGCCCAAACCCTGCCTCCCTTGTGCCAGCCAAAGCCAGCTGGTGCAGGGGAGGCGCTATGTCAGCTCAAGGGAGAGAGTGGGCAGGGGGAGGGCGTCACTGGGCAGGCTGTGGGTGGACTGCAGGTGGGCCGGCAGGGTTGCCAGCCCGGGAGGGGGGGCAGGATTTGCATTGGGCCTTACGGCCATTCGGGAGGCCGCATGGTCCCTATTCAGGCTGCACGGTCTCCTCAGATCTGCGCCTTCTGTTTAGCAAGCGCGGATCTGAGGAGCCCATTGGGGAGGTTGGCACCTCTCCTATGTTAAAGGCACAAACGTGCCCTAGCGCTAGGGAGGCTCCAGCCTCATCT
>JAJKFI010000227.1:32190-48216 GCA_029204185.1 Lerista edwardsae | reverse complement strand
CCTGCCTCATATCCAGCCCAGGGTTGGGACTGGCTGTGGCACAACCTCAGGTAGAGGGAATATGTTCCCCTTCCCCTAGGTAATGTGCAGCAGCCCAAATGGAGCTGCACCTGCGAAATCCCTGGCACAACTCTGAGTGCCCAGATCAGATCTGAGGCCAGGGACGAGGATGAGGATCGGACCCAAGTGCCAGATCCTGTCTCCCTGATCCCCAGGTTGGTCCATCCACAGGCCTGCCAGGCCCTCACACTCCCCCTGCCCTGTTCCAGTTCAGTTACCTGTTGTGCTCGCTGGCCCTTCTCTATTGTGCTGGATTCTTAAGCAGGACTGGGACTTTTACATCACTAGTAATCCAGAGGATGTGGCTTTCCCTCTGTAATGGTGTTGATCTGATTAGACGTTATACATTAATTCATGTTCTAATTGGGCCCAATGGAATATCAGGAAAAGAGGCCCTGGCATAACCAATAAGCTATGAAATTGATCTTGTCATTTACTTTTTTTCATTGGCGAAGCTAATAACATTGCTTTGATAACTCAAGAACTCTCTGGATTAAGTTAAGCACCTGACCTGGGATGCCTTCAATAGGAGGTTGGATAGGCTTATAAAGGAAAGGTCCATCATAGGTTATAAATCATAATGACTGCATGCAGCCTCTTTAGAGTTAGCCTATCTCTGAATGGCTAATGCAAGGGCATGGAAAGAGGAAACAGATATCTTGTCTTGGGTGTTCCCAGAGATGGAAGAAATTGGACTAGAAAACTCCTTAGCCTGATCCAACTTATATCTTCTTATGTTCTTAGTCAGTCATTCCCAAACTGTGGGCCAGGACCCACCAGTGGGTCATGAGCCAATTTCAGGTGGGTTGTGAGCACCTAGAGCAGCCATATGGAAAGTATGGGAAGATAGGATGCTGGAAATGGGGAGGGCTGTGTGGTGGTTTTGCTTGTGTCAAGGATGTCAATAGGCTTTTAAAATGCCTTTCTAATTCACGTTGGTGCTGGAAAATCACTCGCTTCCTGGCTCACACCATTTCTTTATGCCTGGAAAGTGCTTCATGAAGCTTCTCTCTCTCTCTCTCTCTCTCTCTCTCTCTCTCTCTCTCTCTCTCTCACCCAATGAACATTATGTCAATATACTCAGAAGAGAAAATAGAAAATCCTTTTTTTACACTGCACATCTTCACACTTCACAACATGTTTAGGTAGGGTTACGAGATACAAACTGGAACAGAGTGCCTATCCCTGTAACTATTGCATAGAAGTGGGAATTTTGGGAGGCGCAGCATATCGTGCAAGGGTATGCCAAAATTCCTGCCTCTATGCAATAGGCACTCTGTCCCAGTTTGTATCTGGTGACCATGTGTTTAGGGAATTTCAGACACTCCTTGACTTAGGTAAGCTTCAAGTTATGCAATTTTGATTTTTCCAAAAAGAAAGAAAGAAAGAAAATTGGGCTGTGCAAGTGAAGCCACCTGCACACACTGATCCCTGCTTTGTCAATGCTCTGTAAATCTTGCCATTGGATTTGCATAGGAATCCAGGGCTGTTTTCAGCACACACTGCGTTCCTTCATTTCAAAAGCCCCTGTGGAGGATGGGACCAGATCACTGTGCTCTTGACCCTAGTCTTGGTATCCTGCTTCCTAGGGAATGGGAAACAGATAACCAAAGGCCAGCATGCAAGGAGTGGAGTGAAACAGTTGAAGGACTAAGGCAAAAGGGGAGGTGGGTTGCAGGTCGGCTGAGCTGCCCAACAGGCTGGCACATGCCAAATTCCACAGGCGGGCTGGCTAAGGTCTGCTGTTCTTGGGGAAGCCAGGCAAGAAGGAAGTGAGTCCACCTATGTGGCTTTCCAGTCATGAAAGTCATCAAGTCATCAAGCCTTCAGCATGGCTGTCCGGCTGAAGCATCCAATAAGGTTTGAGGCTTGGAAGAGCCCCCCAAAGGCAAAATCAGACATTTTTTTAATCACACACTCACACTTCGTCAGTCACACGATACAAGTTGGGCCATACAGCTCGAATCATATTAATGAGGCTTTGCAGCGGAAACAGAAAAAAGTGACTATTACAGACACCTATTTCCACAAGTGGGCAGAAAATCCCAAAGGACATTATTACAAGTTTGTCATAATTAGATCTCTTGTGGGCAAGAGAACAGATTTAATTCTTTTCCTGCTCTGTTTACTGTGTGCTTTCCTAAAATCCAGAAAAACGTTCCTGCGGTGAAGTTAAAATAGGAAATGCAGGAACACTTTTATTTTTGACTATTTATGTATATCTCAGCTTTGTATTCCTTTACCTCTCACTATTCTTCCCGCATGGAACAATATAATATACATGGGAATCCCAGGCAGTTATCGAGCCAAGCAAAGACCATGACATGGGCTTTGAACGATACGCATTTGGAATCAGCGTTTCTAGAAACTTTGAGAACATCAGCAACTCTTCAACAGCAAGTTACGTATTTCAAGCATTAATTTCAGGGGCAAGAGGAGTGCGTGACACTGTTATTGACAGAATTTTTTAAAAATATAACTAACGTATTGAGCATTGGATGGATGGACTCATGCACAGAGGAGAAAGTGGGAATAGAAGATGAGGAGAAAAGAGAATTCGACTGCTGGGACTGAGTTCATCCTTCTGGGCTTCGCAGAATCTCCCAAGCTCCACAGCTTGTGGTTTGCTTTGTTGCTCTCTCTCTACCTAACCACTTTGCTTGCCAACCTCCTGATCATCGTGACAGTCAAAGCTGATCGGGCGCTCGACACTCCCATGTATTTCTTCCTCATGCATCTAGCTTGGTTGGAGGCCTGCTACTTGTCAGTCACTGTCCCCAAGATGTTGGAGAACCTGCTTGCAGAAGAGAAGAGAATTTCGGCATCGGGATGTGCGCTGCAGTTGTTCTTCTTCCTGCTTTTTGGAGTGGCTGAGTGTTTTCTCCTTGCCGTAATGGCACTGGACAGGTATGTTGCCATATGCCATCCTTTGCGCTACCCAATCCTGATGAACAGAAGCCTCTCCGTCAAGCTAGTCGTTGGCGCGTACGTTTGCGGGACTGCAGTTGGACTGATCCACACCATTAGCACCTTTGGCCTGCCTTTTTGTGGCGTGATCATCAACCACTTCTTCTGTGAGATACAGCCACTCCTGGAACTGCTTTGTGGAGACACTTTTCTCACTGAAATCCAAGTAATTTGAGTAGCCATGGTAGCTATCATGATACCCTTCGTGCTCATCATTCTCTCTTACATTCGCATTCTGTCTACGATCCTTGCCATGTCATCTTCGGAAAATAGATCTAAAGCATTTTCCACCTGTTCTTCTCATTTAGTGGTTGTCACCCTGTTCTACGGTATAGGTAGTTGCATTTACCTAAAGACAAAATCCAGTTATAATCCATCAGTGGACAAACTGCTCTCCCTTTCCTATTCTCTTGTGACCCCATTATTAAACCCAATTATCTACAGTCTAAAGAACAATGAAATCAAAAACGGCATTAAAAAGTTATGGAAGAAAACAGCATCCACATGAACACCGGGAAATGAGGTGATGGCAACCCTTTGAATGGTTTGAGAATTCAAAGGTTTCCCCACTCTGACACACACCTTGACATTCTATGGTCTTCCACAGTTAAATCAAAGATGCCTGCCTAGCTTATGACCCATCAAGTCAACAAGGGCTCACCAGCCCTCTTGGATCACAAGCCATATACTTGTCCACATCAGGAAGTCAAGAAAGCAGAATGTTTGATGAACTCATGAGCTCTGATGGAGCCCAAATCATAATGGGCTTATTTGGTTCGGTTCATCATGAGGTGGGTAAACCTGACCTAAGAATTAGTGCTTGTTTATGGCAGGGAAAAATAAAATCAAGTTAGGAACAGACGGTGGTTCCAGGGATGGCAAAAGCCTGGAGATAATTATCAGCTAACGATAGATATTGCGATTCTAGGGAACATTTAGCCTGAAGGATAGAGCTCTGAGTTGAAGAAAAAGTGAAGACATTTTCCATTTGACACATTCCACTGGAAGACAACTGGCTGGTTTGGGTCACAGGGGACTCTGGACATGCTGCTCCTACCAACTCTTTCCTACCTTGGCTTTGTCCTGATTTTGGAAAATACAGAACTCGAGACACATGGCTAGACAATTTCCCTGGGCTCATGTGATAATTTCCGTTTGACCAGGGACCCCACACAGAGTCGTGAGACCATGTTCTATGGAATTAAATGGACTTTGTTTATTAATTTGTAGCAATGGGTCAATTTGTGCAGATCAGTGAAGCCCTGAGGGCCATGTGCCACCAGAAGCGGTCCACAAGTCGTTCTCCAGAGGAAAAGTGAGTTGGGTGGTGGTGCATTGAGGTCACACTGGAGGTGGGATGGGATGCATTTCAATGGCACCAGCATCAGCTGAATCCTAATCCAGAGCTGACGTAGGAGCTCTACCTGGTCCTCTGGGTGTCCTTAGAGGACCAGGCAGTGGCCAAGGATGTAAGTAAAATTTTCCTTTCTCCTGGTCAGCAGGTCCCCTACTATCCAAAAGAATGTAGCAGAAGCTGTTGTGGCTGCTCCGATTAAATACCATACTCTACTTGTCATGTGCTCTGCCAAATTATTTAAGTTAGCCATAATAAGTCCACAATATATCTCAGATATCCTTGCTTTTCAGAACTGCAGACAATAATTGAGGGTGCAATGCTCACCTGGATTTAGGCCGGCACTGTTAGGCCAGCAAAGTTTGGCCGGCACAAGGACCACCGTAAAGTGCGTTTGGCCTACTCTTGGAGTCAAAGACAGTGATGTCATCTGGTAATGAAGATCCGGAATGCTGGGCGAGACGTACGTGTGATTGGCAGCTGTCTGTTCCGTTCCGCGGCTGCCCTGGCCTCGGGGGGGGGGTTGCCCCCTTTTGGCACGCCCCATCGCTGCTCGCCCAGGCTCCTGGCATGCCCCCCATCCCCCCCGGTGAGCAGGCACCCTGCCGAGGCCAGGTCAGCCATGGAATGGAATGGATGGGCAGCCAATCACGCATAAGTCCTGCCCAGCGTTCCAGATCTTCATTACCAGATGACATCACTGTTCAAGGAGGATGGTGCACAACTGTGTGCTGGATTCTCAGACTCTAAGAGAGGTCCAAACATACTTTACCACAGTCCTTGTGCCAGCCAAACTTTGCTGGCCTACCTGTGCAGGCCTAACTCCGGGTTAGGATTGTACCCTGGGTATTGCAAATGTGCCGTAAAGCAAGTTTGCGGCACCTGGCAAGGCTGCAAGGCTGGCACTGCACCTGTACCTGTCAGCATTGGCCTCCAGCGCAGCAAAGAGGCTGTTTCAACCCTGGCTGGCATTAAGTATTCTTAGGGAATAGGGAGTAGGCAGAGCATAGAGGAGGGGAGGATTGGCCCTGGGAGGGGGTGGGGACATTTACTGCCTTACCCTTTCCTCTCTCCTGGGTCTGGGCAGCCCGAGACAGGCCTCCTTGATTCTATGTCCATTGAATAGTGGACACAGAGCTGCAGAGACCCATTGGCACTGCAACAGCGTTACCAAGGATAAGGGAGCAAATTCTTCTTACCCCCGAAGATGGGGTAGCAACCACTAGGATTCAGCCATTAGTCTTTGTTAAGCCTGCCTGTGTCAATGGCATGAGTGCCTCCACCATTTTTTTTCTTGAGCATAATTATGGAATGTGAGTGATAGTTATTAAATATGAGAGCCATTTTCATCCCTTCCTCCTTCCCCGCAAATAGAAACCATGAAACTACTGAACACCCATCCCTCCCTCCCCAGTCTGGGGTAGGCAAAAAACAAAACAAAACATGCCATCCATGGCCAATTGAGATGATAGGAAAAAATTCCAACCTGGCCCTCATGATGAGTGGCCAGCCAATCTCACACCCACACTGGACATACCCATCATAGCTTGTAACCTGTGATGGAGTTTTCCTCCATCAATCTGTCCAATCCCCTTTTGAAGGCCTCCAGGCCAGGCACCATCACCACATCTTGGGGCAAGGAGTTCCACAGACTAAGTTCACACAAGGTAAAGAGATATTTTCTGTTGTTTGTTCTAACTGTCCTAACATTCAGCTTTCAATGAGGTCCCCTGGTTCTGGTATTGTGGGAGAAGGGAAAATAGATTCCCTTTGTCTACTCTATTTTATTTATTTATTTTAAAGATTTTTACCCTGCCTTTCTGCCTAAAAACACATTCAAGGCGGCATTACAAAAAACGATTAAAAACAGAATAAATACATCATAATTTAAAAACAGTGATTAAAAACAATATCAAAATACACTATACAAGTACAAAATGTTATCCCCTGGATCGGGTGCAGAAAAATAAAAGAATACAAAGAATACAAGACCAGCCAGCCTGTCAGCAACTAAAAGCCTGTTTAAACAAGAAGGTCTTCAGTCCCCGCCAAAATACCGCCAACGAGGGAGCAGTTCTTAGCTCTAAGGGGAGGGTATTCCAAAGTTGGGGTGCCACCGCCGAGAAGGCTCTCCTGCTGGCCGCCACCCCTCTCACCTCTCCTGGTGGCGGCACAGTCAAAAGGGCCCCCCAGATGACCTCAGAGTACGGGTAGGGTTATATGGAAGGAGGCGGTTCCTCAAATACCCTGGGCCCGAGCCGTAAAGGGCTTTAAAGGTCAACACCAGCACTTTGAATTGGGCCCGGAACAGAACCGGCAGCCAGTGTAGTCGCCGAAGCAACGGCTCGACAGAGTCAAACCGCTGTGCCCCAGCAACCACCCGAGCAGCCGCGTTCTGTACTAGTTGTAATTTCCGGACCGTCTTCAAAGGCAGCCCCACGTAGAGCGCATTGCAATAGTCTAATCTAGATGTCACTAGGGCATGGGTCACAGTGGCCAGGTCCGCGCAGCTCAGGTACGGCCGCAGCTGGCGGATCAGCCGAAGCTGAGCAAAGGCTCCCCTGGCCACAGCCGCCACCTGGGACTCCAGGTGCAGTTGTGAATCCAGGAGAACCCCCAAGCTGCGAACCTGCTCCTTCAGAGGGAGTGCAACCCCATTCAGAGCAGGGCGATAATCCAATACCCGAGCTGTGGATTTCCGGACCAAGAGCACCTCTGTCTTATCCGGATTTAATTTCAGCTTGTTCGCCCACATCCAGCCCCCAACTGCCTCCAGACAACGATTCAGGACCTCAACTGCCTCCTCAGAATCAGGGGGAAAAGAGAGATAAAGTTGGGATAAAGTCTATCCCCTGCATAATTTTCTATGTCTCAATCATGTCCCCCCTCAGGAGCCCCAAACACTTTTTCAGTAACTTTTCCTTGAAAGGGAGGTGCCCCAGCCCAGTAATCATTTTTGGTTTTCCTTGGCATGGCTACACTGGCTCTGGAAGGTTGAATAGGCTTGAGCTCTAAGTAAAGTCCATTGGAGTCACAGCATATGTTACCTCACTGGGTGACACCATCCCTAGTGACACAAATCCACTTCACTGGTGGGAAGTTTTGGTAGTGTGACTACTGGCTTAGATGACTTTTAAATTGGATTCTCATATTCATCGGTAGACTATAGTGTATCAGTGATTATTAACTATATGGCCACATTGAAGGTGCAATCCAAGAAGTGACATTATGGCGATGCAATATGCTGGTGTCGGTGCAACGTCACTAGCGCCAATGTGAAGTGTTACTGGGAGTGCTATGACACAGGGTGATCGAAGCAGGCCTGCTAATGAAAATAGGTGTACTAGAACCTGGGACCAACTGCATGCAAAAAGGGGGGGGGCTAAAACCACAGGCTGTGTAGTGATCTGAACTAGTCTCAGCTCAATCATCCCCAAAGAACTCGTTACTGGCACTATAACATAAGAACATAAGAAGAGCCCTGCTGGATCAGGCCAAAGGCCCATCTAGTCCAGCTTCCTGTATCTCACAGCGGCCCACCAGGTGCCCCAGGGAGGCATGAAACAACAAGATCCTGTTGCATCCTGTTGCCACTCCCTTGCACCCGGTACCAGTAGCCCACCAACTTTGTAAGGAGGTTGCACAATCCATCATTGCCTATAGCCCACGATGGACCTTTCCTCCAGAAATCTGTCCAATCCCCTCTTAAAGGCATCAAGACCAGATGCCATCACCACCTCCTGTGGCAAGGAGTTCCACAGATTAACTACCCGGTGGGTAAAAAAGTACTTCCTTTTATCTGTTTTAACTCTCCCAACCCTCAGTTTTAGTGGATGCCCCCTGGTTCTGGTGTTTTGAGAGAGGGAAAAGAACATCCCTCTATCGACTTTATCCCTTCCATGCATAATTTTGTATGTCTCAATCATGTCCCCCCTCAGGCGCCTTTTTTCTAGACTGAAGAGCCCCAAACGCTGCAGTCTTTCTTCATAAGGGAGGTGCCCCAGCCCCGTAATCATTTTTGTCACTCTCTTCTGCACCTTTTCCAACTCCACTATGTCCTTTTTGAGATGCGGCGACCAGAACTGGACACAGTATTCCAGGTGTGGCCTTACCATCGATTTGTACAATGGCATGATAATATTGGCTGTTTTATTCTCAACCCCTTTTTTAATGACCCCAAGCATGGAATTGGCCTTCTTAATTGCTGACACACACTGGGTCGATACCTTCATTGAATTGTCCACCAGCACCCCGAGATCTCTCTCCTGAGTTGTCACAGACAGCTCAGAACCCATTAGTCTATAGGTAAAGTTTTGGTTTTTTGCCCCAACGTGCATCACTTTACATTTGTCTATGTTGTAACGCATCTGCCATTTGGCTGCCCATTCCCCCAACTTGGAGAGATCCTTCTGGAGCTCTTCACAATCCTTTCTGGTTTTTACCACCCGGAAAAGTTTTGTGTCATCCGCAAACTTGGCCACCTCGCTGCTTATCCCTGTCTCCAGGTCATTTATGAATAAGTTGAAAAGCACGGGCCCCAAGACAGATTCCTGGGGCACTCCACTTTTCACCTCTCTCCATTGTGAAAATTGCCCATTGACCCCCACTCTCTGTTTCCTGGCCCTCAACCAATTCTGGATCCATAAGAGGACCTGCCCTCTTACTCCCTGACTGTGAAGTTTCTTCAGCAGTCTTTGGTGGGGGACCGTGTCAAATGCCTTCTGAAAATCCAGGTATATGATATCCACAGGTTCACCCACATCCACGTGCCTGTTGACCTTTTCAAAGAATTCCAAAAGGTTTGTGAGTCAAGACTTACCCTTACAGAAGCCATGCTGACTTTCCTTTAGCAGTAGTTGTTCCTCTACATGTTTTAGGATTTTATCTTTGATGAGGCTTTCCACCATCTTACCCGGAATAGACATAAGCAAATCCGGAATAGACGTAAATAAGTAATAAATATTCTTACCCGGAATATTTACCCGGAATATTTACGTAATAAATATTCTTACCCGGAATAGACGTAAATAATCAAAGAAACAAAATTGCCGCTGTCCTTTTAAGACCTTTGCCGCTGTCCTTTTAAGACACAGTGCCAAAACAGACGGTTGAACACACAACCTTTATCCCGGCAAGACCGCCTGCCCAGCACTGCCGAAATTTAACACTCCAAAGATTAGCTGAACCTGCCCTTTAACTTAACTAATCTGGCACCTGCCCTTTAAGATCAATGGCTGTACCCAAAATGGCTGGCGGAGCCAACCCCCGGCCCTCCTGGTTATTTTAATGGACAGAGACTGTAACCAGGGGGCGGGGTTAGCGGTGACGTAAATTGACCCAAAACAATGCTGATTCCAATTATTTCCAATGGGTTTTCGCATGATGTTTAGGGCTGAATCGTTTACTCCTGAAGTAAAAACTTACCAAAATAACAACCTGTGATCGTGGAGAAACGTCATTGGTAACGTTATTATGAGTTAATATGCAATTCCAAGGTTTAATTCCGCAGAATTATATTACTGAACACACCAGCGGCCGTGGAGGGGACTGAGGGAAGGAAGGGGGTGTGGCCCAATCGCGAGGCGCTCGCTGATTGGACGCTGGGAGGAGGGAGGCGGGATCTGAACTTACACCCATGGCTTCAAGTCTGTGACGTCATGGCTCCTCCAGCGAATAATACCTCCATGGGCGGAGCAGAGCCTTTTGGAGCCTGAGAAATGGCTGCCAAGCCCCCTCTGCATTCAGGACTCTGTGAGAAGGTGTGTGTGTATAGTGATAACATGTTATCACTATCACTATACAAGACCACATCACATGTGTGACTGTTCAGGCAAATTAAGATGCCAACCATTTAGTTCTTTAGACAACACCTTAATGTTACTATGTTGTGGTGTCCAATAAACTCTATCTTCCTTTAATCATATGATAAACAAGCATCCAAGGAAAAGAAAGCTTTGATACAATATTCAATCAGCCATTTTTATAACTGGACAACTGGCAGATTTGTCTTTATTCTCTTTCCTTTTTGCCTGAAAATTTCTGAATTTCTGAAATGTCTGAATGAACGTGCTCCTTGGGTAAATTCTGTGGGCTTTCACAAGGGAATTTCTTCCCAAATTGGGAGTGAATTTCAACATTTTGCAACTTGTGGAAGTGGGAGCAATGGCATTTTTCTGTGTGCGACTGCATACAATAAAATTATTTTTATTATTTGATGCCATGTCACTGTAGCAGCTGCAGTAGAGCTGAAGGCCTTCCCATTGGCCACCTACTATAGGCTGCAGCCCCCCCCCCGCCCCGTGAATGAGGGTACAATCCTAAACGGGAGTTAGGTTGTCACAGTTAGGCCAACAAAGTTTGGCTGGCACAAGAGCCACCGTAACGCACATTCGGACCACTCTCGGAGTCAGAGAGGATGGAGTACATCTGTGTGCTGTTCACTCTGACTCCAAGGGTGGTCCAAACATACTGTACTTGACAGTGTCCCTTCTGCTGGCCAAACTTTGCTGGCCTAACTGTGCTGACCAAACTGCAGTTTAGGATTGAGACTTGAGTTGGGAAATGATGCTACATGACAAACAATGCTTTGACCTTAAGCACTACATCCCTGTGCTTTTCCAAGGAATGTGGAAGGAAACAGAAGGCACTGAGGCCAAAAGAAAACAAAAAAATATGAATCTTTTCCCTGAATGGCATGATATACATGATATACATGATTTTTTAAAAAACAATTTTTAAAGAATTAATTCTTTTATTCTTTTCATCTCAGTTAGGCCAGTCAAGAGTAAAGAAATTTCCACATCTTTAATTTCTGGTCTTGCTATGCGTCAGTGTGATGATTGCATCAGTGAGGAAGACAACAACAGTGTTGCTGCTGAACAACAATGCTCATTTCAGTTCCCTGAAATTATCAAAGGGGCTGTAATTATTTCTGCTGCTTGCTGTGCCCTCCCCCAGCTCCCCTGGGGAGTTCCAATGGTCAATAACACCATGAAGGATGGCATAAATATACCCCTTACCGTCTGGGGACTAGGAAGTCTCCATCAGACTGATTTCTCTTACTTCCCATTTTATAGACTCAGAGTCATCAAGCCTATCAGCAAATGGAGCTGCCACACACGTCAACCTGTTGTCACCCTGCAGAGTCTAATGCCCTTGCAATAGATGCAGGTAGAAGACTCTGTTGTAAGAGAGCAGGTTGGCAGTCAAGATGGTGATCTTTGTCACTCTCATTGTGGTGCTGTTGCCTCGTGCAGTTTCTGATGCCCAGATGGTGAATTGTGGGATGTCGGGTCCCCAGCTTGTTCAGCACAAGTATCATCAGCCAGGAGACCTCATCCTTGGAGGGATTGTCTTTCAGAACACGTTCCTTCCCTCTTCAAGAACTTTCAACCAACCTCCTCCTCAGTCTCAACTTGCCAGGTTTGAATAAAGATGTTTTTCCACCTCTTCTAATATGCCTCAATTCAGATTATATTCTCTGGCACACCAAACATATTGGGAAGGTCTGGACTGCAGTGGCCTCAACCGTAATCTCTGTTGCTAGAGCGGAAACCAAATTCAAGTAGCACATTCACTCTCATTCTCAGATTCGTTCTCACCTATTAGGATTTCCAAAATGAAGCCATGTACTTCTCCAACCAAGCCCACAGGTCAGCAATATAATTAACCAGAATGTCACGGGAGGAGTAGAATGTGGCAGCTGTACAAGGATCTCCTGTTTTCCTTGAAAAGAATCGGAATGCAATCCTAACCTGGGGTTAGGCCAGCACAAGTTAGGCCAGCAAGGTTTGGCCAGCACAAGGGACACTGTTTGGACCACGCTTGGAGTCAGAGAGGGTAGCGCACAGACGTGTACCATCCTCCCCAACTCTGAGAGTGGTACAAACGAGCTTAGGTAGTTGAATAGTGGGAGGAAATCTTCAGGGGTGCACTGGTGGAGGGGGGAAAAGGGGACCCACAATGTCAGATTGCAACAAACTCTAAGACCACAAATTTCCTTGTAGAGCATTTATTCAGAACTACCAGCATGTCCTGGCTTCAGAATTCGCTGTGAAGGAAATTAATGGAAATCCACAGATGCTGCCCAATATGACACTGGGATTCAACATTTATGACAGCTATTTGGATGCACAGTGGGCCTATCGTGCCATATTGCAACTTATTTCCCCAAAGGACCGATTTGTTCCCAACTACAAGTGTGACAACCAGGGCGATCTCATGGCAGTCACTGAAGAACTGCCCTCTGCAGCATCCAATCACGTCGTAGATATTTTGGGCATCTACAAAGTTCCACAGGTAGGATGTGTTTACACAAGGACACTAATGTATAGTTTGCATTAGTTTCCTTTTTTTAAAATTTCAAAGTGGATATCCGCCCTTGGAGGCTGATGGATACAAATGGATTCCTGAGGGCTCTGGGGGATTTTCCTGTTGCCAGAGTTGGAGACTCACCCGGTGCCCTGGTCGACCTCTGGAATACGGAGATGGCCAGGGCCCTGGATGAGATCGCTCCTGAGCGTCCCCTGCCCAGTCGCAGAATCAGAGCGGCCCCTTGGTTCTCTGAGGAGCTGCGAATGATGAAGCGGCAGGGCAGACGACTAGAGCGTCGGTGGCGAACGACTCGTGCCGAATCTGACCGTGCACGGGCTAGGGCCCAGTTAAAAACTTACTCTAGGGCAGTGGTGGCGGCTAAGAGGGCACACTTCTCCGCCACCATTGCATCTGCAGAGAACCGTCCGGCTGTGCTCTTCTGTGTGGTCCGTAGTCTTTTACATCTCGCCCCCCCTACTGGTGGGGAGGAGCACACGGAGGCTCGCTGTGACGAGTTCGCAAAACATTTTGCAGAGAAGGTCGATCAGATTCGGCATGACTTGGACGCCGCTGTGGGCATATCTAGTGATGTCCCCGGGGAACCTGTCTATCCTACAATTTGGGATTCTTATCAGCTTGTAGAGCCTGAGGATGTGGACAGGATTCTCTGGAGTGTGAGACCTGCTGCTTGCCCGCTCGACCCTTGCCCGGCATGGCTAATTAGAGCTGCCCGGGAAGGGCTGACCGAGTGGACGGGGAGGGTGGTGAATTCATCTCTAAGGGAGGGGGTGCTCCCGCCTGCTTTGAAGCAGGCGGTGGTTCGCCCGCTCCTGAAGAAGCCCTCCCTGGATCCCGTTAATTTAAACAACTTTCGGCCAGTCTCAAATATCCCATTTCTGGGCAAGGTGATTGAGCGGGTGGTGGCGTCCCAGCTGCAGAGGGTACTGGAGGAAACGGATTATCTGGACCCATTCCAATCAGGCTTCAGGCCGGGGTTCGGGACGGAGACTGCCTTGGTCGCCTTGGTGGATGACCTGCGCCGGGGGATGGACAGGGGAAGTGCGACCCTGTTAGTCCTGCTGGACCTCTCAGCGGCTTTCGACACCATCGATCATGGTGTCTTTCTGGGTCGGCTGGCCGGGCTGGGGCTTGGAGGCACTGTCTTGAAGTGGTTCCGCTCCTTCCTGACTGACAGATCCCAGAAGGTGGTGCTGGGGGACGCTTGCTCGGCACCCCGACCACTTAGGTTCGGGGTGCCGCAAGGTTCCATCTTATCCCCCATGCTGTTTAACATCTACATGAAACCGCTGGGAGAGGTCATCCGGGGGTTTGGAGTGGGGTGCCATCAATATGCTGATGACACCCAACTTTATCTCTCCTTTCCCCCTGATTCTGAGGAGGCGGTTGAGGTCCTGGATCGCTGTCTGGAGGCGGTTGGGGGCTGGATGTGGGCGAACAAGCTGAAATTAAATCCGGATAAGACAGAGGTGCTTTTGGTTCGGAAATCCACAGCTCGGGTATTGGACTATCGTCCTGCTCTGAATGGGGTCGCACTTCCTCTGAAGGAGCAGGTTCGCAGCTTGGGGGTTCTCCTGGATTCACAGCTACACCTGGAGTCCCAGGTGGCGGCTGTGGCCAGGGGAGCCTTTGCTCAGCTTCGGCTGATTCGCCAGCTGCGGCCGTACCTGAGCTGTGCGGACCTGGCCACTGTGACCCATGCCCTAGTGACATCTAGATTAGATTATTGCAATGCGCTCTACGTGGGGCTGCCTTTGAAGATGGTCCGGAAATTACAACTAGTACAGAACGCGGCGGCTCGGGTGGTTGCTGGGGCACGTCGGTTTGACTCTGTCGAGCCGCTGCTTCGGCGACTGCACTGGCTGCCGGTTCTGTTCCGGGCCCAATTCAAGGTGCTAGTTTTGACTTTTAAAGCCCTTTATGGCTCGGGTCCAGGGTATTTGAGGGACCGCCTCCTTCCATACAATCCAACCCGTGCTCTTAGATCATCTGGGGGGGCCCTTTTGACTGTGCCGCCACCAGGAGAAGTGAGAGGGGCGGCGGCCAGGAAGAGGGCCTTCTCGGTGGTGGCCCCCCAACTCTGGAACACCCTCCCCTTAGAACTGAGAATTGCTCCCTCTTTGTTTACATTTCGGCGGGGGTTGAAGACCTTTTTATTCCAAAAAGCTTTTAATTGTTGACAGGCTGGCTGGCTGGGTTGTTACATTTTTATAGTTTATGATCCTCTGGGCTTGTTGTTTTTAACTGTATTGTTTTGTTTTAATTCTGTTTTAGTGTATGGTTTTATATTGTTTTTTAAATTGCTTTTTTAATTTTTATATTGTAATGCCGCCTTGTGAGCCTCCGGGCTAAAAGGCGGGGTATAAATTTAATAAATAAATAAATAAAATAAATATCTATTACTTCCCACATAAAATAAGCCACCATTCACACACACACACACACACACACACACACACACACACACACACAAAGAGAGAGAGAGAGAGAGAGAGAGAGAGAGAGAGAGAGAGAGAGAGAGATTCCAATCCTAACCTGAAGTTAGGCCTCCATAAACTGTCAGCAAAGTTTGGTTGGCACAAGGGCCAAGTCTGTGTGCTGGCCTCTCGGACTATGGGAGTCTTCCAAACATACTTTACGGTGTCCCTTGTGCCAGCCAAACATGGCTGGCTTAATTTATGCCATCCTAACTCTGTTTAGGATTGCCCCATGTGTTTTAGTGGGTGTATATCTGAGGAGACCCATTGGAGACCAGGTGGCTTACAGGGAGGGAACAAAGTCTTTTACTTACCTTCCCCAGGCCACCTTGTTGCCCTCTCCCCACCACAGCATGCAGCACACATTCTGCCAGTGGTGCTGCAGGTCTGGGCTGGTGGGGGTAGAATTGGGCTGCCAATCCTGGCCACAGGATCACAGCATCAATGTGAGTGGGGAGGTGAAGGAGGAGGAATTCCGTATGTACTCTGCGGCCAGTAGATTGATCAGTGGAGTCACAACACATGTCAACAGCCACTATTTCGTCCAGGGATGTTGGATGGACATCCAACATTCCTCCCCCTTGAGGCATGAGTGCAAAATCTGCCACAACACCTCCCTGGCCTCTGTTGGATGGTGCAACCCTGAGTGTGACTATGATAACATCTTTTTATTTAGTGTGACTACGATATACCTTTTTATTTAAAGAAGCTTTTAGATCCTGACATGCTGGCTGGCAATTTTTAACTGCAACCATGGGATCCCTGTGGGCCTGTTCATTTTTAAATTTTAAATTTTAATTGTTTGAACGTTATTGTTTTGTCTGATTTTAATGTTCA
>JAJKFI010000226.1:321997-334166 GCA_029204185.1 Lerista edwardsae | reverse complement strand
TCAGGGTGTTGTTAGTTCATGGTCACTTTGTCCAGGCAGGTAGCGTCTGAGGGGTAGGCAGGTAGGTTCTGCATTGGTGTCCGTTCTGAGGCAACTCGGTTGGGGATTGGCCAGGCTGCTCATAAGCTGCTCTTCCAGCTCATTGAGCGGTGGGTCCTACCCTGATCGGATTCACAATGGCTACCCCATGGCCATGGGTCGGGGTGAGCCTGTGTGGGCATGTTGCCTCGACCCTCAGGTCAGCGAGGATGAACTTCAGCTTGAAGCAATGAGCTGAAATCTGGAGTCAGATGGTGTCACGCCCATTGATCATCCAGATCACCCGGGGGGGGGGGGTAGACGGCTAGAGCCGTTTCCCCACAGTCCCGCACACTTGGGGTCTTCTTCAGCTGCAAGTTCTTCTCTCCTTAAATGTTGCAAATAGTTAATAAAGTGGCCCTGTTAGTCCAAGCCCTGGTCTTGTGTGGTTATTTCTGGGGGGTGCAGGGTAAAGAGAAAGGCAAAAAGGAGAGTTTGTCCATTAAAAGAGTGGAAGTATTTCTGAGTTGTTTTTCAGTCGCTAAGTCGTGTCCAACTCTTCGTGACCCCATGGACCACAGCACACCAGACCTCCCTGTCCTCCACTAGCTTCCGGAGTTCACCCAATTTCATGTTCATCGCTTCGGAGACACTATCTAACCATCTCATCATCTGCCTTCCCCTTCTCCTTTTGCCTTCAATCTTTCCCAGGATGAGGGTCTTTTCTGAAGAGTCCTCTCTTCTCATGAGGTGGCTGAAGTATTTGAGCTTCAGCTTCAGGACTGGTCCTTCCAGGGAGCAATCAGGCTTGACTTCCTGGAGGATTGACCAATTGGATCTCCTTGCAGTCCAGGGGACTCTCAAGAGTCTTCTCCAACACCATAATTCAAAAGCGTCTATTCTTCGGCGCTCTATCTTTCTTATGGTCCAGCTCTCACAGCAATACTTTGCAACTGGGAAAACCATTGCTTTGTCTATGCGAACCTTTATGAACATAAGAACATAAGAAGAGCCCTGCTGGATCAGGCCAAAGGCCCATCTAGTCCAGCTTCCTGTATCTCACAGCGGCCCACCAGGTGCCCCAGGGAGGCATGAGACAACAAGATGCTTGCATCCTGTTGCCACTCCCTTGCACCTGGTACCAGTAGCCCACCACCTTTGTAAGGAGGTTGCACAATCCATCATTGCCTATAGCCCACGATGGACCTTTCCTCCAGCAATCCATCCAATCCCTTCTTAAAGGCATCAAGACCAGATGCCATCACCACCTCCTGTGGCAAAGAGTTCCACAGATTAACTACCCGCTGGGTAACAAATGTACTTCCTTTTATCTGTTTTAACTCTCCCAACACTCAGTTTTAGCGGATGCCCCTGATTCTAGTGTTTTGAGAGAGGGAAAAGAACATCCCTTTATTGACTCTATCCCTTCCATGCATAATTTTGTATGTCTCAATCATGTCCCCCCTCAGGCGCCTTTTTTCTAGGCTGAAGAGCCCCAGACGCTGTAGTCTTTCTTCATAAGGGAGGTGCCCCAGCCCCGTAATCATTTTTGTTGCTCTCTTCTGCACCTTTTCCAGCTCCACTATGTCCTTTTTGAGATGCGGCAGGTTATGTTGTTGGCAGGGTGATGTCTCAGCTCTTTATTAAGTTGTCTACAGGGAAACAATTCTGATCTAGAAAACTCATGCCTCTCTTTTTTCCTTTTAAATTTTTTAACAGACCTCCCACCCCAATAAAAAATGATGCAGTCCTGCCAGTTTTGGAATCAAATAATATCCGTGGCCTGATTCAGCCCAGGTTAAGCACAAGTCAATTCTGCTGAATGATCGGATCAGTGGTTTTCTGCGTTTCACAGATGCCAGAAACATGTTGACAATGCAATCCTATGTCTAATCTGAAGTAAATCCCATTTGGGTTACATTGGAATTACTCCTAGTTAAACCCACCACTCAAAGAATCCTGCTTATAAATCTAAATGAAACTTTTGAATGAATAATACAAAGGTTCTCTTCTGAACATGTCTGATATATATCTAACAGTCACGATCAGGGCTAATGAACATTTTGGAGGTACGCAAATGGATTTCCTTACATAAGTTCTTGCCTCAGCTTTGTTTTGGGGTGCTCTCTGAAAGTAATGTCATCAAATAGGCAGCCAAACTGGGAAGCAATAGCTCCAATGACTACATCTCCGTTCTGGTGATATTTATATGGCAGCTGAGAAGGATCGGTCATGCTACACAAAACAGTCCTTACTTTGCATTTCGTTGGGGGAAACAGGTGGCATAGAATGAGCAACAGCAGTAATAGAAATATCCTTGCCATCTTGTCCAGAATGTCCAGTTTCTTTCTCTCACCCACTAGCTGCCCAGCTACAACACCCTCGTTCAATGATTCCAGAATCTGTCGCTGAATGAAGCTAAAGGAAACATAGAGAGTGGAGTCCTAGACATTCACAGTTCCTCAGTCCAGTTCCTCAGTCCAGCTCTGATCTGGACACAGATGATAGAATCCAGTAGTATTTTATGGAAGCGTCAGATCTGTTTACTGAAGGTGCCTTGGAGAATCCATATGAGATTTGCGTAGATGGAGTACAAGTCATAGTAATTTTACTTAATTACTGATTCTGAAATAATTCCAGGCTACTGGAACGGGTAGGTGTAATTTTTGGTTCATATGGATGCTTATTGCATCATACTGTACAGGTTTTTTGCCTCATAAAGGGCCCAATCCTATCCAATTTTCCAGTTCGATGCAGCTGTGCAAAAAGGGGCATATGCTGCATCCTGTGGTGTGAGGCACAACCATGGAGGCCTCCTCAAGGTAAGGGAATATTTCTTCCCTTGCCTTGGAACTGCATTGTGGCTATATCAGTGCTGGCAACATGGATAGGATTGGGCCCACAATGATTTGCAGCCCAATACTGATCAGGATAGAGTCGGCACGCAGAAGGAGTAATGACAGGGAAACACAGTTCAAACATCGTAAAATGTGTTTTGGAGGAGTATGCAGTATGCCGCTGGCAGCCATTGTAGGAGCATCCCTATGGGAGGAACACCATCAGATCCAGAATGATAAGTCCGATGGGGGAAGGATGTGGGTGTGAAGAGGAGGGGAGGGGGCAGAATGGCCTGAAACCTGGAGTTGCAGTAGGTGGATCGAGGCCAGGAAGGGCTGTAATTTCAGCAGGAGTGCCTCGGATATTCTATCACTCCTCCCAGCCTTCATCTTTCTTCCCATGTCCACAAGGCCTACCTAAATATCTGGTACAGATATGAGTAGACTCAGCAGGGCAGGGAAGGCTTAGCCTAAAGCAAGGGGACAAATGTTCGCTTACCTGGAAGAGACCTCCAGGATTGCCACACCCTCCTACAGATGTGGCCTGTGCACTGGTGCCATGGCTGCCTTGGTGGTGAGGATTTAGGTAGGCTTGGGCTACCTGTGGGATATGCGTTTCAATGAAGACTCAGCAGAACACCAAGACATGCAGGACAGGCAGATATGGAGTCTCTGAAACAGAAAGGGGGCTGATGTATTTGGGAAAGAAGTTGCATGTCATAGGCTGTGATCTTCCCTTTGCCCCTTCACACCTTTTGGCACAAGATGGAGGTACTTTGTGGTGCTTTACGCATTACGGTGGCCCTTGTGCTGGCCAAACCTTGCTGGTTTAGCTAATGTCGGCCTAACGACAGCATTGCGCTCTTGATCAAAAGTGTGACCTTCCTGGCCTGTGGGTATGAGGCCTCTGGCCACCTGTCCAGCCACTAGTACAGTAAATAGCTGCATTACTGATATGGTCCATGCTCTCCTGGTAGCAGCTCAGCATCACGTACACCCGAATAATTTGGTGCCTCCTGTACACTTTGAAAGGGCAATGAAATGCTGACCATGGACTTAGAAGTTGGACCAATGGCCAGACGTTCTACATCTCACCAGCCTCTATTTTAATTGTCAGAACAATCTCCTCTCCCCCACCCCACTTTAGCTGAATGGCCTTGGACAAGCTTTGCCTTGGATGATTCTATGAGCAACTGCACCTTCTTGCACAGTGTACTGCATCTGTATACACGAACAAAGCCACATCCTAGAACCTTCGTGACTTACAACCCCATCCAATTGCTGGGCAGTGCTGGTAATCTGCGCACTATCCCAGCAATGGCTGTCGCAAACAGGCCAAAAGGCACATTGCAGTGGGCAGGAGAAGAATGGCAGGCCGTTGGTGTTGGCCTCTGTGCCGGTTGGAGACCTGCAGGGAGGGGGACAGGAACAGCTGCAAAAACGTCCTCTGGATCCTATCCCCCTACTGGGCCTCCAAACCCTGCATGGGCATCCTGTACCAGACATTGAGCTGAGTAGGCCCATAAGGCTTCCAGGGCCTGACAGGGGGTAAGGGAACCAATGTTCCCATACCCCAAGAAGACCTCTGGCTGCCTTCCTGGCCCCACCAGGGGGAACATACCCAGAGGTATATGTCAACTGTATAGAAAACATTATTTACAGTGCAATCCTATACATGTACAGTATACTCAGGAGTAAGTCCCACTGTATTCAGTGGGGCTTACTCGCAAGTCAGAGTAAATAGGATTGCCGCCTCAATGGTGAGATACAGAGGTATGGAAGAAGCATGTGTGAATGATGATCTCTAAAAATGAACTCTAAAATGCCAATATACAGTGATGATGTCAGCAGAAACAAGCAGGAAGTAAGACAATGGGATCAAGGCTGGGAAGGGGGCAGTATCATCCGCAGCACTCCAACCTGCGTCAGGCAAAGAGCTCGTGCATGACCCAGTAACCCCAAACAGGCAGCGGAGGGTTCTCCTACCTGGGCAGGAAAACAAATGTTCTCTTACCCAGAGACAGTAGCATATCTAGCACACAGCCAGAAGACAGAACCACATTGTAAAGGCTACATCTGGGACTGAGGTTTCAGGGAATTACCTCATTCACTGGTTACTTGGGAAAAAATGGTTTAGACTATCCTGCCTTGCAAGGTGCCTTGAAATGGGAGAGGTAGGGTATAAATTCTTCAAGTAATTATAGGGTGTTCTAATAGATAAGGTGAGGGCACGTTTTCAGCCCAAAAAAAATGGAATTATCCATGACCCTTGAATAAGACACGATCCAACCTTGATGATCTGGTACAAATTTCGCATCTTGTTCCTGAGTAGCTATGGTGTTCTCATGAGCATCTTCCCATGTTTGTCTCCACCCGCTTTTTCTGTTTGTATGATATGACATAAGAAGCATAAATCATAAGCTAGCACACTGACAGTTGGATTGTCTACTACAAGCCCTTTGAAAAGAATTTAGATACTTTGACTGGAAAAAAGACGGCAGCTACGGTTACGACAGGAGCCTTGTTTCGGGACCCTTTTTGGTTTCTTTTGCATTGATGTAATTGGTTTGCTAATACAGATTTGAAAAAAGAGCAGAGTCCACAAATATTTGGATGCTGCTAAATTATAGATAATTTAAAGATAAGAAATGATGTTTATTAATTTCTCCTAATTAGCTGATCTTTGCTGTTCAGCTCAGGCCTCAGGATAATGATGTAGCATTTGGGGAAAAAGATACAGCCCAGCAAGCCAGCACTGGAGGCCAAGATGGAGAAGATCTCCACAGCCACCATGGACTTTCCCTTGGTGCTCAGGTATGGTGGGATCAGGTATGGTGGGCTCAGGTATGGTGGGATAAGTTCCAAACACTGCAAAAGACCAACATGCTGAAGGTGATGAACTTGGCTTCATTGAAGCTGTCTGGCAACTTCCGGGCCTGGAAAGCCACAGTGAAACTGACTGTAGCTAGAAATCCCAGGTAGCCCAGAACACAATAAAACATCGTGATGGAGCCTTCATTGCACTCCACTACAATTTCTTCAGCCAGAGAGTCCATGTCCACATCTGGGAATGGAGGAGCAGTGCCCAGCCACAGAGCACAAATGATGGCTTGAATTAAGGAGCAGACAAGGATAATGGAGCTGGCCAGTCTTTTGCCCACCCATTTCCTCATCCTGGATCCTGGCTTGGTGGCCATAAAAGCCAGAACCACAGTGATGGTTTTTGCCAAGACAGAAGAAACAGCCACTGAGAAGACCAAACCAAAAGAGGTTTGTCGTAAATAACAGGTCACCTGCTGAGGCTGACCAATGAATAGCAGGGAGCAGAGGAAGCAGAGCAATAGGGAGAGAAGCAGCGAGTAGGTGAGGCTTCGATTATTGGCTTTGACAATGGGAGTGTCCTGGTTCTTGATGAAGATCCTGAGCACCAAAAGTGCGATCAGAGAAAAAGAGAAAGCCAAGACACTTAATGCCATTCCCAACGGCTCTGTGAAGGAGAGGAAATTGAGGCTCTTGAGAAGACATTGATCTCGCTTCTTATTTGGAAATTGACCTTCTGGACATTTGGAACAGTCGTCCATATCTGCAAAAGAAAAGAAAAACTGTCTGTTGGGTCTGTCTGTTATGTTGATGCAACAATGTGGTGTTGAGGCAAGAGGGCGCCCTGGCTTGAACCCCCAATGTGGTGGTGGTGGTGCTGGTGGGTTTCCTGATATTGCTTACAATTAGTTAAAAACAGAAAGAAGCATGTTGATGTTAGGCACAGAGCCATTATCTAGCTTTCCAAATGCACTACCTGTCGTTCTTGTTTTTCTTAAATGTTGTCTTCCTTCGAAGGATAGAGGCAAAACCACTGAGAGCACTTTTACTGGGGAGGAACAAGTTCATTTGTGTCCCATTCCCTTCTTCCTTGAAATGTGAACTTGGCCCCCTTTATGAATTTGGTAACAGATATGATGAGCCCCCTGTAAACCGTGCCACCCCTTCGAAGCCCTGGATAGATGTACTGTCCATTGCTAGTATTTGCAAGATAGGAAGCTAGGTATCCCTCCTTGGAGGGAAAGAAGTTTGGGAGGACTGTTGTTGGACATTCAGTTTATAACCAACCTTTTGTGTATGTAACGGATGAAAATGGGCAAGGGGAATCTAATCAATTGCCAAGCACAGGATGCTGAGTGTTGATCCGTATGAGAAGACATTAGAAGTGATACTGTCCTAGGCTCGATTTTGGACATTTTCCAGCATACCTTGATAACTCTTGTCTCTACCATAAATGTAGGCAAAGAGTTTCTTATTTAAGACATGCATGTGATGCAATCTCAGTGTAACATATTTGAGAATTGATTTAATCATGGTGGAACCTGTAGCAAAATGAGCTGGGATCAACCTAGAGTTGAGTTATTGACACCTGCATGAAATATGTAACTCGTGCATATTTGGTTTCAATTCATCTCTTCAGTGTTCGCTAGAAAGGTTTCCTTAGTTTCTCTGTTTTTAAAACTGGAACAGTAGAAGAAAACATATGAAGAAAGCCTATGAACTCAAAACATGAACATTCCTTCATGTGTCAGTAAGCCCATTGACCACAGTTGGGTGTATTACTGAGTAAACGTATGTAGGATCATGCTGCATGTCTCCTACCCGTCCAGTATGAAATCTTCCCTTCTGGACATGGTTCACATTCATAGCAACAGAACGGCTTCCCTTCCTTCTTTTTTCTGCTGTCACCTGGGTAGCAGTGGTCATTACACACAGCAATGGGCAGCACCTACATAGAAAAAAGAGAAGAACCTCTACCTATACCTAGTGATCAACATTCTCTTCTTATTGAAAACAATAAGAAACTGTTTGTCTTTGGTAGGAGAGCACGTGGATGATAGTTGAATGGAAGCCATCATCAACAAATACACTTAGGCAATTCAGTACTGGACCTGTGAACTGGACTTCTGTAAACATAAACTCAACTTCAGTTGGGCCATACGTGGGACAGTGTCTGAGGTCCCAGGATCATTAGAAGGTCTGCATGGTTAGGGACACTGCACAACTCTCTTGCTTCTTGTGTTTGAGAGCTGGGCTTTTGTAATTTACTGCTGTTTTGCATTTTACTTAGAATATGTGACACTGTCTTCAATATGCTCTAACCTAGATGTGCTCAGAATTCCGGACATAAAATACCTCTTTGTACACATTGCCTAACTATCTCTAAATAATTATATACAGTTTGCAGTAGGATGATTTTCTCACCCTGCAGAGTCTCTACTTTTTTTAGATGGTTCTGTACATTATGAACTTTGATATGCAGTGAGACGGATGGGGAAAGGAAAGGCGACCTTTTTTATCCAATACCTCCTATCAGATAATGGTGTGGTTTTGATACTGAAACGTTTCCCATTTAGCTTTCTATCTTATAACCTATCGTCAGATCGCACCTGGTTAAATAAATAGTGCCATGTAATGGCCTCCTCATGAATGTTGAGCTCTTTGCCAGGTAAAGCCTGTGGATCCATCATTCCTGCTTTCACTCTCAAGAAGGACTGGTTTGGGAAAGTTACCCAGTTGATCAGGTCAAATCCACCGGTTAATTCTCTGTTGTCATTAAAAGAAACCGTGTCTCCAGCACTGTTGTTAAATGAGATGGTCCTCAAGAAAGGGTGAAGCTGGATTGCAAGAAAGAAAAGGAGACATGACAAACTTCGGGGTAGGGCTGCATCAAGAGACCTTGTGAATCTCCAGAATGGAATCTCCACTGGATGCAGCATGTCCTCTGATGACATGGGAACACTAGTGGAGATGAGGGAGTTTCGATAGGATTCGACTGCCAGGAAACTCAGGAAACAAGTCCATAAAAATCAGAATATGCCAAGTTTTAGAGAGGCACTTTGAAAATATAGTCATTGAGAGAACCACATTATGAGTATACAGGTTTGCCTCCTTGAGAACGCAATCCTATCCTGGAGTTACTTTTCTGGCCGTTTTCTACCACTGGCGGGCAAATCCGCCAATTAATTCCAATTTATGTTTTAGAGATTTTCAAAAAGTGGCTCCACCAAATGACCTGAAACTTGCACTGTAAACAGTGTAAGGATAGACCTTTTTAGAGGTACAGTTGTTTTGACTGTCCACCCATGTCATCATGTAAGAAACGGGCAGAATTTGGAGTTTTTTTGTTTTATGGGGTGCTGTTTCTGAATCTGATTGGGGGCCCACAAATCTGAAATGAAAGTTGCCATTTTAGGTTCCTGTGTTAGGGCAGGGGCTAACCTTTCTCACTGAGTCAACTTTAAAGCTTTCAGGTACAATTAGCACCTGTAATAATTTTTTAAATAATTGGCAGGCAAATCCACCGATGGTAGGAAACGTGTGTACTTCCATTCAAACTATGGGCTAACTTTGTAGGGTTTATTTATCTTTTTACTTCGGGGGACAAGTTAGGAGAGAACATAGAGGAGACACATATCTCCTAACCTTTGTCCTGTGTTATTTCTAATGTTCTGATGTCTTCAGAGACTGTGAATAAATTATTGCATGTGGCAACAGAGAGAATGTTTTTTATACTCCACAAAACAGTAGAAGGCACCTCCAGATCAAATATCATAAGGCTGTAGGCAATCTACTACAGTGTTTACCAGAATCAAGCATCTCACTGATTGACTGTGAAGATAGGCTAGTTCATGAGGACAATTACCAGCACCAGAAAGCTGCAACATGCTCTCCTAAAGAAAAAACTAAATCACACCTATTGAGTCCTCTAATCACTGCCAATTGCCAAGCAATTTAGAAAAATCTGCATTTAGAGTGACTATTCACTGTTATCACTGAAAATTGTCAAGCCATTTAGAAAATCAGGTGACCATTTACAGTCTCAGGGAAGAGGGGCAACATGTGTGAAAAATAGCTGTCTCAGAAGGCTTGCAAGTATTTTCCAAAGCAGGCACTGAATCAAAGACACTGAATCTAAGAAAAATCATGTAGCTGTCCTCTCTGCACTGGAAAACTGGATGCCATTCAGATATTTCTGTCTCTTATTGTGTGTGTGTGGGAAGGAGGAGAGACTCTTGCATCATTCAGTGTGTTTGCAGAGATGGTGGGCTGTTGGCTCTGTAAGAACAGACATTTCATTTCCCCTAATCACCATTTGCCTCTGGAACTCCCTTCTGAGTGGGACTATATACAATTTGACTGTGAATAACCAGACTTGGCCAAGCCAGAGGTCTTCAGTTCCTTTTTACTTGGATGGCCAAATCCTATCCAATTTTTCAGAACTGGTGCAACCTTTCTAATGGATTGTGCACTGCACACATTTGTGGATAGAAGGTCAGGGAAGCTTCTTTAATGAAAGGGAATATTTGTTCCCTACCCTCAGGGCCTAGAATTGTGTGACCTTCCTAGCATGTCTTCTCCCATTTTCAGAACCTGGGAAGAGGGGCAACATGTGTGAAAAATAGCTGTCTCAGAAGGCTTGCAAGTATTTTCCAAAGCAGACACTGAATCAAAGACACTGAATCTAAGAAAAATCATGTAGCTGTCCTCTCTGCACTGGAAAACTGGATGCCATTCAGATATTTCTGTCTCTTATTGTGTGTGTGTGGGAAGGGGGAGAGACTCTGGCATCATTCAGTGTATGTTTGCAGAGATGGTGGGCTGTTGGCTCTGTAAGAACAGACATTTCATTTCCCCTGATCACCATTTGCCACTGGAACTCTCTTCCGAGTGAGACTATATACAATTTGACTGTGAATAGCCAGACTTGGCCAAGCCAAAGGTCTTCAGTTCCTTTTTACTTGGAGGGCCAAATCCTATCCAACTTTCCAGTGGTGATCCAGCTGTACCAGTGAGGCATGTGCTGCATCCTGCAGTGTGAGGACAGTCACAGAGGTCCCCTCAAGTAAGGGTACAAATATTCTCTTACCTTGGGGTTTCATTGTGGCTGCCTCAGCACTGAAAAATTGAATAGGATTGGGCACTTAGTTGCTTCACTGCAGCATGGAGGCCTCTCAGAGTTCCTCAGGCTACAGAAAAGCTAAAATGACCCACTCAGTGACACAAGAACAGGAACATACTAGTAATAAATTATATTAGTTGTACAGTGTGGTACAATCAGTCTTGTCAATGGTGCAAGAACACAGAATAAGATTCAAATAATATTCCTCCAAATCAGCACCTGGACACAGTCCAATAGTCAATTTCATAGTGAGATGGGGGATGGGATTGATGATTTTGCTTTGTTTCACATAGGAAACATCCTTCCAGCAACTAAAGGGTTATTTCTTGAAAGGTTATTTCTTGCCTCTGTAGCTGCTAGAGAAGACAAATCAATGAGAAAGATACTTTTTTTCTCCACAGCTTGTTCTAAGGCTGGGGTGGGAGGGAACCTCTAGAGGTGAAATGTTCGCCTTATATCAGTATATGGGAAGCTGCAAGCTGCAGAAGCCAACTCTATGAAAAAAAATAGGGTTTTTCCCAACATGTTTATAAAGCAGAGAAGGGTCAAGGAAAGTGCAGAAGACTTGGGTCTCCAGCTCATTAGAAGGGGTGCAAAACAAGTAGCAGAAGCCTGCAAAAGACCTAATGAGTCAAATTACAGCAGTCAAAGCTATGCCAAAAATTCAGCTTTGCAAGAACGAACTACTTACTTCAGGATTTGCACTCTAGGGCCACCTTCTGGAAATTCCTGAAGTAAGCAAGCTGTGTGCTCAGTGAACAATGAGTTTTTTTAAAGATTTTCAGGGGAAAAGGTAGCTTTTTTTCAACACTTCCATAGAAATTGATAGGCAGCACCATGGATAGCGTGCCATTTTTGCACAGTAAACATTAAACATTGCCCAGGGTATTTGAGGGACCGCCTCCTCCCATATAATCCGACCCGTACTCTGGTCAACTGGAGGGGCCCTTTTGACTGTGCCGCCACTAGGAGAGGTGAGAGGGGTGGCGGCCAGATATAGGGCCTTCTCGGTGATGGCACCCCAACTTTGGAATACCCTCCCCTTAGAGCTAAGAACTGCTCCCTCTTTGGCGGTATTTTGGCGGGGGCTGAAGACCTTTTTATTTCAGCAGGCTTTTAGTTGCTGACAGGCTGGCTGGTCTTTGTATTCTTTTTAGATTTCTATGCTTTTTATGTCCATGGGATGATTATTGTACTTTTATATTGTATTTTTATATTGTTTTTAATTACTCTTTTTAATTCTGTTGTTTTTATTTGTTTTAACCTGTTTTTTGTAATGCCGCCTTGAGTGCCTTCGGGCGGAAAGGCGGGGTAAAAATTCAATAAATAATAATAATAATAATAATAATAATAATAATAATAATAATAATAA
>JAJKFI010000226.1:269540-314963 GCA_029204185.1 Lerista edwardsae | reverse complement strand
CAGTAAATAGCTGCATTACTGATATGGTCCATGCTCTCCTGGCAGCAGCTCAGCATCAAGTACACCTGAAACGATTGGTGCCTCCTGTACACTTTGAAAGGGAAATGAAATGCTGACCATGGACTTAGAAGTTGGACCAATGGCCAGACATACTATATCTCACCAGCCTCAGTTTTAATTATCAGAACAATCTCCTCTCCCCCACCCCACTTTAGCTGACTGGCATTGGAAAAGCTTTGCCTGGAAAATGGCTCTTGGATGATTCTATGAGCAACTGCACCTTCCTGCACAGTGTACTGCATCTGTATACACGAACAAAGCCATATCATAGAACCTTCCTGACTTGTGTCTCAATCATATTGCTGGGCAGTGCCGGTAATCTGCGCACTATCCCAGCAATGGCTGTCACAAACAGGCCAAAAGGCACATTGCAGTGGGCAGGAGAAGAACGGCAGGCAGTTGGTGTTTGTCTCTGTGCCGGTTAGAGACAGAGGGAGGCAGGGAGGGGGACAGGAACAGCTGCAGAAACGTCCTCTGGATCCTATCCCCCTACTGGGCCTCCAAACCCTGCATGGGCATCCTGTACCAGACACTGAGCTGAGTAGGCCCATAAGGCTTCCAGGGCCTGACATGGGGTCAGGGAACGGATGTTTCCATACCCCAAGAAGACCTCTGGCTGCCTTCCTGGCCCCACCAGGGGGAACATACCCATTGGGATATGTCAACTGTATAGAAAACCTTACTTACAGCGCAATCCTATAAATGTATACTCAGGAGTAAATCCCACTGTATTCAGTGTTGCTTACTCTCAAGTCAGTGTAAATAGGATTGCAGCCTCAATGGTTAGATACAGAGGTATGGAAGAAGCATGTGTGAATGAGGATCTCTGAAAATGAACTCTATAATGCCAATATACAGAAAGGATGTCAGCAGAAACAAGCAGGAAGTAAGACAATGGGATCAAGGCTGGGAAGGGGGTGGTATCAGCCACATCACTCCAACCTGCGCCAGAGAAAGAGCTGGTGCATGACCCAGTAAACCCAACCAGGCAGCGGAGGGTTCTCCTACCTGGGCAAGAAAACAAATGTTCTCTTACCCAGAGGCAGGAGCATCCCTAGCACACAGCCAGAAGAGAGAACCACACTGTGAAGGCTGCATCTGGGACTGGGGGTTCAGTGAATCACATAATTCACTGCTTATTTGGGGAAAAAATGGTTTAGACTAGCCTGCCCTTGCAAGGTGCCTTGAAATGGGAAAGGCAGGGTATAAATTCTTCCAATAATTATAGGGTGTTCTAAGAGATAAGGTTCCATTCCAAAACAATGGAATTATCCATGTCCCTTGGATAAGACATGATCCAACCTTGATGACCATGTACAAATTTCTCATCTTGTTCCTGAGTAGCTATGGTGTACTCATGAGCATCTTCCCATGTTTGTCTCCACCCGCTTTTTCTTTTTGTATGATCTGACACAAGAAGCATAATTCATACATTAGCACACTGACAGTTGGATTGTCTAACACAAGCCCTTTGAAAAGCATTTAGATACTTTGACTGGAAAAAAGGCAGCAGCTAAGGTGATGACAGGAGCCTTGTTTTGGGACCCTTTTCTGTATCTTTTGCATTGGTGTAATTGGTTTGCTACTACAGATTTGAAAAAAAGAGCAGAGTCTTAAAATATTTGGATGCTGCTAATTTATAGATCACTAGATTTTTGTTACCTGGCATTGCCCGGGTAACAAATTTTCCCAACAGGTCATTTTGGACGGTTCATTTTGCACCCCATCTCGCATCCCACGCTGACAGGGGCCGAACCCATAATCCAACGGCGTTGGGAGCATCACCACTCGTCCCAGCAACCACGAAAACTACGGATCCGACGACGATATTGGCCATTTTCGATCATTTTTAGGTGGCGCCCTTTCGTGCCCCCACCCCTGGGGGCGCTAGTGGGGTTGTACCCATGCAGCGTTTGTCACCAGGCTGCAAGGCATATGTGCACCAAGCTTGGAGTAAATTGCTCCAGGCATTCCAGAGTTATGCTGGAACATACATACACACATATTAATTTCGGTCATTTGGGGCATTTTATTTTTCACCCCTTCTCACCCCCTATCTCCATGCCGGGTCCAGGGGTGTAGGGGGCTAGGGGGGACCAAGAGCATGGGGCACGGCAAGAATTATCTGCGAGGTAGGTAGAGGTTCGACATGACCGGTTTATTTGGGTCAACCATTTGACATTCATGGGGGCCCGTGACTTCACACAATAGTCCATACAAATAGACTTCACACGATATTCCATACTTCACATGATAGTCCATACACGATGGTCCATACAAGTACTGGCGCCCGCCGGGGCGCGGGGTTCAGTCCAAGGGGTGCTATCCTTCCAAAAGGCCCCTTCTCAGCAGGATTGGTGGCAATGGTGGCGGATTGAGCCGGGTCGGAGTCCACGGCTTGTGGTGTCCCAGGTGGTTGTGAGTGGCTGGAGTGGGGCTGGCCTAGCTACCTGCAGGGTAAAAGGGTTGGCGCTCTCCACGGCCGGGCCCAAGAACCTCAAGCTGCCTCTCGGGGGACCCCCGATTTGTTGAGGCAAGGCCGGCTGCCTGCCCGGAACTCCAGGACCGGGGGACCCCCGAAGGGGCAGGGCGTGAGCTGTCCCTTCAAGGCTGGGGTAAGGTGAGGACCAGAGGGGGGCAACCTCCCACTCAGATATGGTCTGCCCCTCTACCTCCCTTCTCCAGCCCTTGGAGGTGCAACCTCTCCCTCTGCTGTCTCAGCTCCTTATGAGCTTCAGACCAGCCTCCCCGAGCTCCTCCCCTTCCTGTCTCATTGCCAGGCCCAGTTCTCGTGAGACTGGGCTGGTCCTTTGCAGGATCTCGCCTCTACTCAGAAAGTCACCCCAGGCTGCTTGCAAGTTCCCTGAGCTCAGCCAGGCTTCCTTGTGCCAGGTGTGCTGCCTTTGACTCCCCTGGGGCTTGACACCAGGCTTCTTAAACACCCACCTTCAGCCCCCTGCGGCCAGGTAAGCTTCTCGTCCCTGGTCCAAGGCAGCGGAGCGGTCACAGGGGTGACACCCCCATGCCGACGGGGCCAAACCCGGACTCCAACGGCTTTGGTAGCATTGCCGCTCATCTTGGCAACCCAGGAAACTATGGATTCAATGCCAATTTCAGCCTTTTTTGACCATTTTCATGCAGCCCCCCCCCCGTGCATGAGGCGCTAGGGGGGCCTGATCCCCGCAGTGTTTGTCACTGTAAGGCGTGCGCGTGTCGAGTCTGGTGCCGATTGCTCTAGGCGTTCCAATGGGGCATGGCAGATGTTTTATTTCATAACCCTTCTCGTCCCCCCCCACGCTGAGGGGGGGCCGAACACGGACTAAGTTGGCATCAGGACCATCGGCGCTCATCTCGGCGACCCTGGAAACTACAGATTCAACACCGATTTCATCCGTTTTTGACCGTTTTCACATGGGGACCCCGGCGTACCCCCATCCCCTGGGGGTGCTGGTGGGGCCTGACCCCCGCAGTGTTTGTTGCCAGGCCACAAGGCATGCGCATGCCGGGTTTGGTGCACATAGCTCCGGGCGTTCCAGCACGGCATGGCGGACGTTTTGTTTCACACTCCTTCTCGCCCCCCACACCGAGCGGGGGCCAAACCTGGACTACAACGGAATCGGGAGTGTCGCGACCCCGGAAACTACCGACTCGATACCAATTTTGGCTGTTTTGGCCATCTTCACTAGGGGCCACCTGCACACCCCCATCCCCGGGGGCACCGGGGGGGGCCTGACCCCTGCAGTGTTTGTCGCCAGGCCTCAAGGCATGCACGTGTTGAGTCTGGCGCCAATCGCTCCAGGCGTCACAGCGGGGCATGGCGGGCGACTTGTTTCACACCCCTTCCCACACCCCATATTGAGGGGGGACCGAACCCAAACTCCTACAGCATCGGGAGAATCGCCGCTCGCATCAGCGACCCCGGAAACTATGGATACGACACCGATTTTGTCCATTTTTTACCATTCTCATGCGGGGGGCCCCGTGCACCCCCATCCCCGGGGGCACTAGGGGAGCCTGCCCCCCGCAGTGTTTGTTGCCAGGTCACAAGGCACACACGTGCCGAGCTTGGTGCGAGTCGCTCCAGGCGTTGCAGGGGGGCATGGCGGACCTTTTGTTTTGAACCCCTTCCTGCCCCCCACGCCAAGGGGGGGCCGAACCCAGACTCCATCAGTGTCGGGAGCGTCTCCACTCGCCCCGGCACCGCCGGAAACTGTGGATTTGATGCTGATTTTGGTCGTTTTTTACCATTCTCATGTGGGCACCCCCATGTACCCCCAACCCTGGGGGCGCTAGGGGGGCCTGACCCCCACAGTGTTTGTCGCCAGGCTGCAAGGCACACACGTGCCGGGTTTGGTGCACGTTGCTCCAGGCACGGCATGGTGGATGGTTTGTTTCGCACCCCTTCTTGCACCCCATGCCGAGGGGGGGCAAACCCAGACTCCACCAGCATCGGGAGTGTCACCGCTCGGCCTGGCGACCCCGGAAACTACAGACTCGATGCCGATTTTGGCCATTTTCAGCTGTCTTCTCGTGGGGCCCCCTGTAAACCCCTGCCCCCAGGGGTGCTAGGGCCCCCCCGACCCCTGCAGTGTTTGTGGCCAGGCCACTAGGCTTCTGCATGACGAATTTAGTGCCAATTGGTTCAGGCGTTCAAGCGGGGCATGGTGGACATTTTGTTTCGCACCCCTTCTCACCCCCCACATCGAGGGGGGGCTGAACCCGGACTCCAACGGTGTCGGGAGCGTCGCCGCTCATCTCAGCGACCCCGGAAACTGTGGATTTGATGCCGATTCTGGCCGTTTTTGACCGTTTTCACATGAGAAGCCCCGCATAACCACACCCCTGGGGGCGCTGGGGGTGCCCGACCCCCGCAGTGTTTGTCGCCAGGCTGCAAGTGTACGCGTGCCGAGTTTCGTGCCGATCGCTTCAGGCGTTGCGGAGCCTATGCGAAACACACACACACGCGCACACACACACACACACACACACACACACACACACACACACAAATACCCACACCCACGCTCTTCTTCATATATATAGATTTAAAGATAAGAAATGATGTTTATTAATTTCTCCTAATTAGCTGATCTTTGCTGTTCAGCTCAGGCCTCAGGATAATGATGTAGCATTTGGGGGGAAAGATACAGCCCAGCAAGCCAGCACTGGAGGCCAAGATAGAGAAGATCTCCACAGCCACCATGGACTTTCCCTTGGTGCTCAGGTAAGACGGAACAAAAGACAACCAAACACTACAAAAGACCAACATGCTGAAGGTGATGAACTTGGCTTCATTGAAGCTGTCTGGCAACTTCCTGGCCAAGAAAGCCACAGTGAAACTGACTGTAGCCAGAAATCCGAGGTAGCCCAGAACACAATAAAACATCGTGATGGAACCTTCATTGCACTCCACCACAATCTCTTCAGCCAGAGAGTCCATGTCCACATCTGGGAATGGAGGAGCAGTGCCCAGCCACAGAGCACAAATGACGGCTTGAATCAAGGAGCAGACAAGGATAATGCAGTTGGCCAGTCTTTTGCCCACACATTTCCTCATCCGGGATCCTGGCTTGGTGGCCATAAAAGCCAGAACCACAGTGATGGTTTTTGCCAAGACACAAGAAACAGCCACTGAGAAGACCAAACCAAAAGAGGTTTGTCGTAAATAACAGGTCACCTGCTGAGGCTGACCAATGAATAGCAGGGAGCAGAGGAAGCAGAGCAATAGGGAGAGAAGCAGCGAGTAGGTGAGGCTTCGATTATTGGCTTTGACAATGGGAGTGTCCTGGTTCTTGATGAAGATCCTGAGCACCAAAACTGTGACCAGAGAAAAAGAGAAAGCCAAGACACTTAATGCCATTCCCAAAGGCTCTGTGAAGGAGAGGAAATTGAGGCTCTTGAGAAGACATTGATCTCGCATCTTATTTGGAAATTGACCTTCTGGACGTTTGGAACAGTCATCCATATCTGCAAAAGAAAAAAAAAACTGTCTGTTGAGTCTGCCTGTTATGTCGATGCAACAATGTGGTGTTGAGGCAAGAGGGCGCCTAGGCTTGAACCCCAATGTGGTGGTGGTGGTGGTGGCGGGTTTTCTGATATTGCTTACTATTAGTTAAAAACACAGAGATGTTGATGTTAGGCACAGAGCCATTATCTAGCTTTTCAAATGCACTACATGTGGTTCTTATTTTTTCTTAAACGTTGTCCTCCTTCTAAGGATAGAGGCAAAGCCACTGAGAGCACTTTTACAGGGGAGTACAAAATCCTTTGGGTCGCCTTCCCTTCTTCCTTGAAATGTGTGATTGGCCCCCTTTATGAAATTGGTAACAGATAAGATGTACCCACTGTAAACTCTGCCACCCCTTAGAAGCCCTGGATGGAGATACTGTCCGCTGCTAGTATTTGCAAAATAGGAAGCTAGATATCCCTACTTGGAGGCAAAGACGTGTGGAAGGACCTTTGGTGGACATTCAGTTTATAACCAACCCTTTGTGTATGTAACGGATGAAAATGGGCAAAGGGAATCTAATCAATTGCCAAGCACAGCATGCTGAGTGTTGATCCGTATGAGAAGACATTAGAAGTGATACTGTCCTAGGCTTGATTTTGGACATTTTCCAGCATACCTTGATAACTCTTGTTATGTCTCTACCATATAATGTAGGCAGAAAGTTTCTTATTTAAGACATGCATGTGATGCAATCTCAGTGAAACATATTTGAGAATTGATTTAATCATGGTGGAACCTGTTGCAAAATGAGCTGTGATCAACCTAGAGTTGAGTTATTGACACCTGCATGAAATATGTAACTCGTGCATATTCGGTTTCAGTTCACCGCTTCAGTGTTTGCTAGAAAGACTTCCTTAGTTTCTCTGTTTGGAAGACTGGAACGGGAGAAGAAAACCTATGAAGAAAGACTATGAACTGAAAACATGAACCTTCCTCCATGTGTCAGTAAGCCCATTGACCACAGTTGGGTGTATTACTGAGTAAACGTATGTAGGATCACACTGCATGTCTCCTACCCTTCCAGTATGAAATCTTCCCTTCTGGACAGGGTTCACATTCATAGCAACAGAACGGCTTCCCTTCCTTCTTTTTTCTGCTGTCACCTGGGTAGCAGTGGTCATTACACACAGCAATGGGCAGCACCTACATAGAAAAAAGAGAAGAACCTCTATTCTAGCTATCCCTAGTGATCAACATTCTCTTCTTATTGAAAACAAAGACTGTTTGTCTTTGGTAGGAGAGCACGTGGATGATAGTTGAATGGAAGCCATTATCAACAAATACACTTAGGCAATTCAGTACAGGACCTGTGAACTGGACTTCTGTAAACATAAACTCAACTTCAGTTGGGCCATAAGTGGGACAGTGTCTGAGGTCCCAAGGTTATTAGAAGGTCTGGATGGTTAGGGACACTGCACTACTCGCTTGCTTCTTTGAGAGCTGGGCTTTTCTAATTTACTGCTGTTTTGCATTTTTCCTTGGAATACGTGACACTGTCTTCAATAAGCTCCAACCTAAATGTGCTCAGAATTCCGGACATAAAGTACCTCTTTTTACACATTGCCTAATTATCTCAAAATAATTATATACAGTTTGCAGTAGGATGATTTTCTCACCCTGCAGAGTCTCTGCTTTTTTTAGATGGTTATGTACATTATGAACTTTGATATGCAGTGAGACGGATGGGGAAAGGAAAGACAACCTTTTTTATCTGATTCTAGCTTTTTGTTACCCGGCGTTGCCCAGGTAACAAAATGATCTTCCAGAGTTTATGAGTTTTGCACCCCTTCTCGCCCCCCACGCCGACGGGGGCCGAACCCGGACTCCAACCGCATCGGGAGCATCACCAGTCACCTCAGCGACCCCAGAAACCCGATGCCAATTTTGCCCATTTTCGGCCGTCTTCACTTCAGGCCCCCTGCCTCGGCCCCTTGCCTCAGGCCTCAGCGACCCCGGAAACTATGGGTCTGATGCCGATTTTATCTGTTTTTGACCGTTCTCTGGCAAGGGCCCCCGCGCACTCCACCCCCGGGGGCAGTAGTGGGGCCTGACCCCTGCAGTTTTTGTTGCCAGGCCTCAAGGCATGCCTGTGCCGAGTATGGCGCCAATCGCTCTAGGCGTCGCAGCGGGGCATGGCGGACGTCTTGTTTTGCACCCCTTCCTGCCCCCCACGCTTAGGGGGGCTGAACCCGGACTCCCACGGTATCGGGAGCATCGCCACTCACCTCAGTGACCCCGGAAAATACAGATTCAACGCGGATTATGGCTGTTTTCAACCAATTTATGCAGGGCCCCGTGCGTACCCCCACCCCTGGGGGCGCTGGGGGGCTTGACCCCCAAAGTGTTCGTTGCCAGGCTGCAAGGCACGTGCGTGCCAGGTTTGGTGCGCATCACTCCAGGCGTTCCAGCACGGCATGGCGGACATTTCTTTTTGCACCCCTTCTCTCCCCCCACACCGAGGGGGGCCTGAACCCAGACTCCAACTGTGTCGGGAGTGTCGCCGCTCATCTCGGCGACCCCGGAAACTACGGACTCAACGCTGATTTCAGCCATTTTCGACCATTTTCATGTGGAGACCCCCACATACCCCCACCCCCGGGGGCACTAAGGGGGTCTGACCCCCACAGTGTTTGTCGCCAGGCTGCAAGGTGTATGCGTGCCAGGTTTCGTGTCGATCAGTTCAGGCATGCCAGCAGGGCATGGCAGATGTTGTGTTTCACACCCCTTCTTGCCCCCCAAGCTGGGGGGGGGCGAATCCAGACTCCAACTGCGTCGGGAGCATCGCCGCTCATCTTGGCGACCCCGGAAACTGTGGATTTGACGCTGATTTCAGCTGTTTTTGACGGTTTTCACATGGGGACCCCCATGTACCCCCACCCCCAGGGCGCTAGGGGGGCCTGCCCCTGCAGTGTGTGTCGCCACACTGCAAGGTGTATACAAGCCAAATTTCTTGCCGATCGCTCACCTCGGCGACCCCAGAAACTAAGGAACCGATGATGTTTTCATCTTTTTTTGACCGTTTTCATGTGGGGGCCCTGGAGCACCCCCACCCCTGGGGTGCTAGGGGCGCCTGACCCCTGGCGTGTCTGTCGCCAGGCCGCAAGGCATGCGCATGCCGAGTTTGGTGCGCACCGCTCCAGGCATTCCAGCAGGGCATGGCAGACGTTGTGTCTTGCACCCCTTCTCGCAACCCATGCTGAGGGGGGATGAACCCAGACTTCGACGGTGTCGGGAGCATCGCCCCTCACCCCGGTGCCCCCGGAAACTGTGGATTTGATGCCGATTTTGGCCATTTTCGACCATTTCCATGTGGGGGCCCCCGCGTAACCCCACCCCGGGGGCGCTAGGGGGGTCGGACCCACACAGTGTTTGTTATCAGGCCGCAAGGTGTATGAGTGCCAAGTTTAGTATCGATCGGTCCAGGCGTTCCAGCAGGGCATGGCAGACATTTTGTTGAGCACCCCTTCTCACCCCCTATGCCGAGGGGGGGCCGGACCCAGACTTTGATGGCGTTGGTACCATCGCTGCTCGTCCTGGCGACCACGGAAACTATGCATTTGATGCCAATTTCGGCCATTTTTGACCATTTTCACGTGGGGTCCCCTGCGCACCCCTGTCCCTGGGGGTGCTAGGGGGCCTCAACCCCCGCAGTGTTTGTGGCCAGGCCGCTAGGCTTCCATATGCCGAATTTGGTGCCAATCGGTCCAGGCATTCCAGCAGGGCATGGCGGACGTTGTGTCTCGCACCCCTTCTTGCCCCCCACGTTGAGGGCGGCCGAACCTGGACTCCAACAGCGTCGGGAGTGTCGCCGGTCGTCCTGGCAACCCCGGACACTTTGGATTCGATGCCGATTTTGGCCATTTTCGGCTGTCTTCACGCGGGGAACCACACGTACCCTGGGGGTGCTAGGGGGCCCTGCCCCCCGCAGAATTTGTGGCCAGGCCGCTAGGCTTCCGCATGTCGGGTTTGGTGCCAATCGGTCCAGGCATCACATTGGGGCATGGCAGACATTTTGTTTTGCACTCCTTCTCGTGCCCCACATCGAGGGGGGGCAAACCCGAACTCTGACGGCGTCAGAAGCGTCGCCAGTCGTCTTAGTGACCCCAAAAACTATGGACTTGATACCGATTTCGGCCGTTTTTGACCATTTTCACATGGGAAGCCCCGGGTAAACCCATCCCCGGGGGCGCTAGGGGCCCCCGAACCCTGCAGTGTTTGTCGCCAGGCCGCAAGGTGTATGCTTGCCGAGTTTCGTGCCGATCGCTCCAGGCGTTGAGGAGCCTATGCAAAACATACATACATACACACATACACACACAGAAACCCACGCTCTTCTTTAGATATATAGATCTCTTATCAGATAATGGTGTGGTTTTGATACTGAAACATTTCCCATTTAGCTTTCTATCGTATAACCTTTCGTCAGATCGCACCTGGTTAAATAAATAGTGCCATGTAATGGCCTCCTCATGAATGGTGAGCTCTGTGCCAGGTAAAGCCTGTGGATCCATCATTCCTGCTTTCACTCTCAAGAAGGACTGGTTTGGGAAAGTTACCCAGTTGATCAGGTCAAATCCACCTGCTAATTCTCTATCGTCATTAAAAGAAATTGTGTCTCCAGCACTGTTGTTAAATGAGATAGTCCTCAAGAAAGGGTGAAGCTGGATTGCAAGAAAGAAAAGGAGACATGACAAACCTTGGGGTGGGGCTGTATCAAGAGACTTTGTGAATCTCCAGAATGGAATCTCCACTGGATGCAGCATGTGCTCTGACGACATGGGAACACCAGTGGAGAAGAGGGAGATTAGATAGGATTCGACTGCCAGGAAACTCACGAAACAAGTCCATAAAAATCAGAATATGCCAAGTTTTAGAGAGGCACTTTGAAAATATCGTCATTGAGAGAACCACATTATGAGTATACAGGTGTGCCTCCTTGAGAACGCAATCCTAACCTGGAGTTACGTTGCTGGTTTAACTGTGCCAGCCTAACTCCAAGGTAGAATTATGCACCTCATATGAGGCACCTGTTTTCCAACTAAAGGGCAGCCTCTTTCTTATGGGAACAGACACTCCAGGGTACTGCAGGCTCCAGGTACTGGAGACTCAATTGCCTCGTTAAGAGCCTATTCTTTGTTTTTCTTTGATCCCCCTCATATACGTGGCTGGTCATGAGGCGGAATGTGGGACACTGTGTATAGCTTTGCTCTTTAACAACTCGTTAACCACTCTTTTGCTTGCAAGAATAAGTGTAATCTTATCCACTTATTCAGAAGTGAGATCTATTCAGTTCAATGGGACCTACTCTCAGGGTAATATGTATAAGATTGTAGAATAATGGAACATTCCTATGTAGACCTTGTCATGGCAATTCTCATGATCTGCTACCATAGATCCCAGGCCAACAGCACAAAAGCTGTAATTCTGTCATATGGGGTGGAACCAATAACACCAATATTCAGAGACGTCCAAGCAGAGGTGTCCAGATGTCCCGCAGAGCAGATACGGTGGAGGTAATGTAGGGTGGGAAATGGGCCACGTTGAGCATGGTTTGGGGGCAGTACAGGAAGAATATCACCAGTAGCAGTGGACCCATAGTTCTTATCTCATTTTTGCATTTAGAAATTCCCTTTCAGTTGCCTCAGAATTATGCCTGCCTAATAGTTGGCAGAGGTCCAGAGCAACTCATTAGAGGTAAGCTGGTTTAGGGGAGAGAAGAAAAAAAAGGGGGTTACTTACCTCCCTCAGACCATCTCGTCACCCACCAACTGTAGCATATACAGTATGAGCTGGCAGGCAATAGGATTGGGGCTATTTTAATAAAATCCATCATTGAAGCCAACAGAATGACCCTAGTTTTCTCTTAATAAACAAAAGATCATGGATTGGAGCTAATGTATAAGTGAAATACTACCTGATTACATTGCAGATTTGAAGGGAACGGGCTGCATTTGTTCCTTGTGGCTCTGGGCTTGGTCCTGACTGAAGACATCTTTTGCAATGCCTGTGCTATAGCATGGACTGCATTGTAGATGCTGTAGCTGTGGCCTGTCATGCTCATTTCAAAGAAAGTCCCTGGGAGATTTTCCAACTTTTCTTGGCCAGTGCACATGTTATTATTCACCTTGCTCTCGTCAGGAAACAAACAATCAAATGCATGTTCCCAGAAGATTCTGATGAAATCATCTCCTTTCTCTGAGTCAGGCTCTAGGTAATGAAGGAAGTCTGAAAACCCAAGCACCTCATTGGAGTGAATGGCAAAAGACAAGGCACCATGGAAGACTTGTATATCGAAGTGCCGATTCGTGATGTCTGATGAGAAATCCCACCGGGCGGTCATAATCCACACTTTCCCTATTGAAGTCGCTGTTACATCTTCTAACATGGTATAGAAATATATGATCCATTTCAAAACAGCTGTGGTCTGAGCTTCTGCACTGACAACAATTACTTGGACTTCAGAATTGATCATTGACATGTACTTGGCTACAAAGGGGTTTGCTAGTTCAAAGTCAATCGTATCTAGCATTTTTCCTATATCTACAGCCTGCGATAGTGCTGGTATTTTTTGACTGAAGGCTGTACAGACTCCATGGTCAGACAGCAGTTCCGTCATAGTCTGCACAAATTTCTCCCCATTATCATCATCCGAAACAATTATCCCAACCCAGGTCCATTGGAAATGTTGAAGTAGACGAGCAATCCCTCTGTACTGATGCGCTTCATTGGGGACCATCCGGTAAAAGGAAGGAAGCTGCATTTTAGTGTTCCTCACTGGAATGGATACACAGTAGGCAATCTAAGCAAAATAATATTCATTATTTTTAGAAGGTGGTGACAGAACTGTTGGAAAATGGTAATGAATCTTGTGAAGCATCAGTGGGATTTAGAGCGCAAACTTATGCTGCTCGCGCATCCCATGATATAGACAGCAGAAATTGTGCAGCTGCCACTGTATCTTACAGGATGGGAGAAGCAGCTGGAAAAGAGATCAGCTACCCACCCCCCACATCTTAGCATACAGCCACAGCCATGGCACACCTGCATGCTATGTAGGGTGACAAGCAAAAGAGTTAATAGGTTAATAGGTAGATTGAAAAGTTCTATATACCTCTGTAAGTCGTTGAGTAGGAGGGCAAACAGCCACTGAAACGACAGTGCTAGGGACATACAAAAACTGGCTTAAACTAGCTATTTAGTCATTCACGATGTAATCCTACACCCCCTTAGCGCCGGCTCTGTGCTCTTGCGCTGGCTGAATGCTATCGCGAAAGTGACATAAAGCACGTCCGTGTTCGCGTGATGATGCTCGGGCAGTGCAAGCAGCAGCACCAACCTTCAGGCACTGGCGCGACCGTCAGCAGCACCAGGCTGTGCGCCAGTCAAGCACCGATGTCAGTCAGTCGGCACATGGCCTTCATGAGGGTGTTCCAGAGGTGTTCCAGGGACGTAACTGGGTGGTACTGCGGGCGAAGATGGCGGTTATGATGTGGTTGTGATGCAGGATAGCCGTAGTGCCATATCCTAATGCCGGTTCCTGGCCATGGCGGCCCAGATTCGGGCCGCTCCCATGCACGTTCCTCTGAGCCTGCTACTTTTCAGGCGCACATCCAAGCAACCTATATGGGTGACTGGGGCTTCCGCGGGTGCAGAGGGACAACCTCCCCTTGTCCTGCACGTTGCTGCTGCTGCCTCCCAATTGGCCTTAGGATATGGCCCTGCTGTGTCAGCCTTACTAGGCTGGCATAAGGTAGGATTGTGCTCTCACTCACTTTGAATAGTTCATTCCTACTTTGGCATAAATTTTCTGTATTGGGAAACCTGATCAAAGTAATCTAAACTGGGGAAAAATGTCAATGGAGTAGATAGAAATTAAAATTACCTTCCACTTCCTGAAGGGCAGGCCCATCCTAACCTGTGTTGGATCAGGCTGGCCCGCAGACCTGAGCAGTATCCTGAAAAGACTGGGAGGCACCTGCAGCTCCCAGGATAGTTTCCTCTTGTCTCAGGGGAAGCCCCACCCACCTCTATGGGGCTGCAGGTGCAATAGCACTAAATAGCAGGTGCAATTCCACGTAGCCGGGAATGGCTCTGATTGGGGCTGCCCAGCCCAGGAATTGGGGGTACGATGTGACCTAATAGCAGTGTCCTGTCTCCTGTCCCCTCTCTGGGCTCGCCTGCCTATGGATCTGCCCTTCCTCCGATCTGGTATGCCTCCCGCCTGCCTCCCGCATGCCCGTGGCACAAGCCTGCACCAGCAGAACTAAGCTGGAGCTCAGTTAGCACAGCTGATGGGCAATGCAGAACCCATGAGCCAGCGTTGCTGCATGCACCGGCCCAGTCTCCCAATCCATGGTGCAAACATGCTGACAAATCTGTTCCTGAGCCAGAGTGCTGCGCTGGTGCAGTGCCCATTTAGGATAGCACTTCCCCCCCCCTCCAATAGCATAAGAGATGAAAATGCTTCCTGACCCACATGCTGATTTTACCTGAGGAATCTTGTAGATACCCAATTGAGTAGCCATGTGAAGGGAGATATCAGAATCCAGTGCCCCAATGACAGCTATCAGGCGCTGTTGCTGGCCACATTGGAAGTTGGGGACCAGCCTTTCCTGGGTGGAAAGAAGCTTCAGGGTGTTTTGATGAGTCATCCTGGCATTAATGTAACTATCATAAATGTGGAATCCCAGGCTGGCATTTGGTAGGATCTTTGGATTCTCATTGACCTCCTTCACAGCAAAGACCAAGGCCAGGACATGTTGGTAATGCTTTGGCACTGGACTAAAGGAAATGTTACATTTTGTGTGAAATAATTATTCAACCATGAATGAAACATCTAGGTGAATGTATTGCACAAGCAGCATTGGCATAGCCCCGGATGCTGCTAGTCATGTATTTTGTAAATACGCAAGCAATACATAGAAAGAAAACGGGAAAAAGGAGAGGATATCCATTAAAATAGTGGAAATATTTCTGGGTACAGGGATACAATTCTGATCTAGAAAAACTCATTCCTCTCTTTTTCCGTTTAAATTTTTTAACAGACATCCCACTCTTTTAAAAAAAGGTGGTGTCCTGCTTGTTATGAAATCAAACAATATCCATGAGCCTGATTCAGGACAGGTTAAGCACAAGTCAGTTCTGCTGATTGATTTGGATCAGTGGGTTTCTGCATTTCACAGATGCCAGAAACATATTGACAATGCAGTCCTATGTCTAATCTGAAGTCAGTCTCATTTGGGTTGCATTGGAATTACTCCTAGTTAAACCCACCCCTCAAAGAATCCTGCTTATAAATCTAAATGCACCTTTCAAATGAATAATAAGCAGGCTCTCTTCTGAACACGTCTGATACATATATATCAAATTGTCACAATCAGGGCTAATGAACATTTTGTAGGTATGCAAATGGATTTCCTTACATAAGTTCTTGCATCAGCTTTGTTTTGGGGTGCTCGCTGAAAGTAATGTCACCAAATAGGCAGCCAAACTGGGTAGCAACAGCTCCAATGACTACATCTCCGTTCTGGTGATATTTATATGGCAGCTGAGAAGGATCGGTCATGCTACACATAACAGTCTGTACTTTGCATTTGGTTAGGGGAAACAGGTGGCATAGAATGAGCAGCAGCAGTAACAGAAATATCCTTGCCATCTTGTCCAGAATGTCCAGTTTCTTTCTCTCACCCACTAGCTGCCCGGCTACAACTCCCTCGTTCAACAATTCCAGAATCTGTCGCTGAATGAAGCTACGAGAAATGTAGAGAGTGGAGTCCTACTCATTCACAGTTCCTCAGTCCAGTTCCTCAGTCCAGCTCTGATCTGGACACAGATGATAGAATCAGGTAGTATTTTATGTAAGCGTCAGATTTGTTTACTGAAAGTGCCTTAGATAATCCATATGAGATTTGCGTAGATGGAGTACAAGTCATAATAATTGTACTTAATTAATGGTTCTGAAATAATTCCAGGCTATTGAAACTGGTAGGTGCAATTTTTGGTTCAGATGGATGTTCATTGCATCATACTGTACAGGTTTATTGCCTCATACAGGGCCCAATCCTATCCCATTTTCCAGCATGATGCAAAAAGTGTAAAAAACATGGTGCAAAAAGGGGCATATGCTGCATCCTGTGCTGTGGGGCACAATCATGGAGGCCTCCTGAAAGTAAGGGAATATTTCTTCCCTTACCTTGGAACTGCATTGTGGCTGCATCAGTGCTGGAAAAGTGGATAGGATTTTGCCCAAAATGACTTGCAGCCCAATCCTGATTGGGATAGAGTCGTCATGCAGAAGGAGCAATTACAGTTTAAACATGGTAAAATGTGTTTTGGAGGAGTATGCAGTGTGCCACTGGCAGCCATTGTAGGAGCATCCCCATAGGAGGACAACCATCAGATCCAGAATGATGTCTGATAGGGGCAGGATGTGGGTGTGAAGAGGAGGGGAGGGGGCCGAATGGCATGAAGCCCAGAGTGGCAGAAGGTGGATCGAGGCCTGGAAGGGCTGTATTTGCAGCAGGAGTGCAACCAATATTCTATCCTTCTTCCTAGCCTTCACCTTTCTTCCCAGGTCCACATGGACTACCTAAATATCTGGTGCAGATCTGAGCTGACCCAGCAGGGCAGGGAAGGCTTAGCCTAAAGCAAGAGAACACATGTTCCCTTACCTGGAAGAGACCTCCAGGATTGCCACACCCTCCTACAGGATGTGGCCTGTGCACTGGTGCCAAGGCTGCCTTGGTGGTGGGGATTTAGGTAGGCTTGGGCTACCTGTGGGATATTCGTTTTACTGGAGACTCAGCAGAACACCAAGACATGAATGACAGACAGATATGGAGTCTCTGAAACAGAAAGGGGGCTGATGTATTTGGGAAAGAAGTTGCATGGGATAGGCTGTGATCTTCCCTTGGCCCTCTTCACACCTTTTGGCACAAGATGGAGGTACTTTACGGTGCTTTACGCATTATGGTGGCCCTTGTGCTGGCCAATCCTTGCTGGTTTAGCTGATGTCAGCCTAATGACAGCATTGCACTCTTAATCAAAAGTGTGACCTTCCTGGCCTATGGGTATGAGGCCTCTTGCCACCTGTCCAGCCACTAGTAGAGTAAATAGCTGCATTACTGATATGGTCCATGCTCTCCTGGCTCCAGCTCAGCATCAAGTACAACTGAATAGATTTGTGCCTCCTGTACACTTTGAAAGGGCAATGAAATGCTGACCATGGACTTAGAAGTGGGACCAATGGCCAGACGTTCTACATCTCACCAGCCTCACTTTTAGTTATTAGAACAATCACCTCTCCCCCCACCCCACTTTAGCTGAATGGCATTCCACAAGCTTTGCCTGGAAAATGGTTCTTGGGTGATTCTATGTCAACTGCACCTTCTTTCAGTGTACTGCATCTGTATACATGAACAAAGCCACATCCTAGAACCTTCCTGATTTATGGCTCAATCCTATTCCTGGGGCAGTGCTGGTAATCTGTGCACTATCCCAGCAATGGCTGTCGTAAACATGCCAAAAGGCGCATTGCAGTAGGAAGGAGAAGAATGGCAGGCAGTTGGTGTTGTGCCAGTTGGAGACAGAGGGAGGCAGGGAGGGGGACAGGAACAGCTGCAGAAACTTCCTTTGGATCCTATCCCCCTATTGGGCCTCCAAACCCTGCATGGGCATCCTGTACCAGACATTGAGCTGAGACATTGAGACATTGTACCAGACATTGAGCTGGAAGCCATAAGGCTTCCAGGGCCTGACAGGGGGGTCAGGGAACCCATACCCCAAGAAGACCTCTGGCTGCCTTCCTGGCCCCAATAGGGAGATCATACTCAGGTGGGATTGAGGCGGAATGCCCACTCGCTGACTTTTTTTTGCTGTTTTTTTTTTGCTTCCATTGATCTCCAACAGACTCGTGTCAGCTGCACCCCACCCCCCCAGCAGTTCTGTCTCAGTACTGTAGGAACCTTGCCTCACTTCAAAGTGATCTGAAAGCCAGCTATGGATTGGATCCCTATCAGGTTATGGTGAGGTCAGCCTCAGATTTTTGTAGTTGGCTCTTTCCCTTTGCTGAGTACAGTTTGAAAGCCCTGTGTCACTTTCAGCAATCTGAGTCAGTGTCTGAAACAGCAAGGAGGAACTGCCACATGTGAGCAGAGACCATCATGCAATGCTTCTAATTTGCATGGGAGATTAGCATGTGCCTGCCCCCCAGTTATATAGGCTTCTGAGAGAGGAGGCATGCAAATTAGCCATATGTAGATGAACAGACGGGGTCTGGCCAGTGGAATGTTCCTGGGCAGGCAAGTGGAAAACTAGAGGAGTTTACTGCTGCAGCAGGAGATTGCAGGTGGGTTGCAAAAAGGAGCAGATGTGGTGGCCCTCCATTTTTTAACTCCCACCATCTAATTCTCTCCCCAGATGCTTTCCTGCTGCTCCCAAACTGCAAGGAAAGCCCTCCTCTCCTCCTTGCTCTTCCTCGCCACTCCTTTCCCCCTGAAAAAATTCCATTTTTCTTTCCACTTTCCTGCTGCTGTTGTTGCAGCAGCCAAACTGTTGGGTTTTTTGCACATACCCCACCCAAGGCTTTTTCAAAATCAATCCCCCCCTCTTCTGATTTTAATATATTATTTTTGTGGCAACACTTAGCAAGCAAAGGCTAGGCTCAGGGGAGGTTTACTAATGTGCATTCTTGTTTCCAATTTTTCACAAAGGAAAGTTTTTTCTAAAGTAAGTAGTAAGGCTGCCATCTTATGCACCTGTTTCTAGGAATAAGCCTTATTGAACACAATGAGATTTACTTCTGAGAAGACATGAATAGGATTGCCTCCAAGTCTCTTATCAAGACTTGTGTTTCCTGATGATCAGATTGCAGGTTAATATTACATGTTTTAATGTGAATTCTTTCTCCTTATCTGCATCATAGCATAAGCAACCAGGCCCGAAAACACATACACTGCCTGCTCTGTCCATGTTGGCTTCCCCAGGCAGCCATGGCAATCAATCAATCAAAAGGTATTTACTTTTCAACATGAAGCTCCCGAAGCGGTTTGCAGGCAAATAATAATAATAAAGTTAAATGGTTCCCTGTCCCAAAAGGGCTCCCAATCTACAAAAATGCAGAGCACCACCAGCAACAGCCACTAGAAAAGACACAAGTGTGCTCTGAACTTAAAAAAATCCACTTTAAAAATGTGACCAATGATTGTGTGTGTGTGTGTGTGTGTGTGTGTGTGTTTTCTTTTGCCAGTGTTTTTTTCTCTCTTTTTCCCCTGTACATGTGTGCTGTACCAAGTCTTGACCAGTCTCTCCCACCTTTGCAGTCGTGTGATTGCTGGCCAGCAGTGGCTTTCTCCTTCCCCCAGTCCCCAATCCCCTGCGTCAGCCCATCTGCCTTCCAACCTGCTGCACATGCCTTGCACCACATTTGCAACTGTGTTGGAGGCTGTGTTGTTGTTTTTTGTGTATTTTAAAAACCAGTTTGTGTTTATCAGGACATGATTTAGTAGAGGGAAGAAAAGGAAGACAAACAGGGGGGTTCAGAGACGTTTGGTATGGTCGAGAGAGAAAGAAGAGCAGTTTTCTTTGTAGCTTCTTTGCCCCCTTAAACCGCCCTCTCTTTATTTCCCTGCTTCTTTTTATTCCCTTGGCCTCTCTGTCGTGTGCACACTACCCCACTCACGGAAACCACCAGCCATCTCTTTTACCACCTGGGTCTTTTCTTTACAGGAATAATCACCCCCCTCTTGGTTTTGAAATATTCATTATGGCCTCTTCCTCATTCTCAACTTTTGTGTTTCTGAAATTTACTTTGAAAGTTACTTCTGAAATTTACAATGCTTTGCGATCTAGTTGGTTCATTAAGCCTTTGGCAGTGCTGGGTAACAAAAAGCCTTTGGCAACACAGGGTAACAAAAAGTTACTAGATCATATAAAGATAAGAAATTTTTAATCATTTCTCCTAATTAGCTGATCTTTGCTGTTCAACTCCGGCCTCAGGATAATGATGTAGCATTTGGGGAAAAAGATACAGCCCAGCAACCCAGCACTGGAGGCCAAGATAGAGAAGATCTCCACAGCCACCATGGACTTTCCCTTGGTGCTCAGGTAAGGTGGAAGAAAAGACACCCAAACACTGCAGAAGACCAACATGCTGAAGGTGATGAACTTGGCTTCATTGAAGCTGTCTGGCAACTTCCTGGCCAAGAAAGCCACAGTGAAACAGGCTGTAGCCAGAAATCCCAGGTAACCCAGAACACAATAAAACATAGTGATGGAGCCTTCATTGCACTCCACTACAATTTCTTCAGCCAGAGAGTCCATGTCCACATCTGGGAATGGAGGAGCAGTGCACAGCCACAGAGCACAAATGATAGCTTGAATCAAGGAGCAGACAAGGATAATGCAGTTGGCCAGTCTTTTGCCCACCCATTTCCTCATCCGGGATCCTGGCTTGGTGGCCATAAAAGCCAGAACCACAGTGATGGTTTTAGCCAAGACAGAAGAAACAGCCACTGAGAAGACCAAACCAAAAGAGGTTTGTCGTAAATAACAGGTCACCTCCTGAGGCTGACCAATGAATAGCAGGGAGCAGAGGAAGCAGAGCAATAGGCAGAGAAGCAGAGAGTAGGTGAGGCTTCGATTGTTGGCTTTGACAATGGGAGTGTCCTGGTTCTTGACGAAGATCCTGAGCACCAAAACTGTGATCAGAGAAAAAGAGAAAGCCAAGACACTTAATGCCATTCCCAATGGCTCTGTGAAGGAGAGGAAATTGAGGGTCTTGAGAAGACATTGATCTCGCTTCTTATTTGGAAATTGACCTTCTGGACATTTGGAGCAGTCATCCATATCTGCAAAAGAAAAGAAAAACTGTCTGTTGGGTCTGTCTGTTACGTCGATGCAACAATGTGGTGTTGAGGCAAGAGGGCGGCCTGGCTTGAACCCCCAATGTGGTGGTGCTTGTGGGTTTCCTGATATTGCTTGCTATTGGTTAAAAACAGAGAGAAGCATGTTGATGTTAGGCACAGAGCCATTATCTAGCTTTTCAAGGACACTACTTGTGGTTCTTATTTTTCTTAAACATTGTCATCCTTCTAAGGATAGAGGCAAAGCCGCTGAGAGCACATTTACTGGGGAGGAACAAGTTCATTTGTGTCCCATTCCCTTCTTCCTTGAAATGTGAACTTGGCCCCCTTTATGAATTTGGTAACAGATATGATGAACCCCCTGTAAACCATATGACCCCTTATATGTAGGATCATGCTGCATGTCTCCTACCCTTCCAGTATGAAATCTTCCCTTCTGGACATGGTTCACATTCATAGCAACAGAACGGCTTCCCTTCCTTCTTTTTTCTGCTGTCACCTGGGTAGCAGTGGTCATTACACACAGCAATGGGCAGCACCTACATAGAAAAAAGAGAAGAACCTCTGTTGTACCTATACCTAGTGATCAAGATTCTCTTCTTATTTAAAACGAAGACTGTTTGTCTTTGGTAGGAGAGCACGAGGATGCTAGTTGAATGGAAGCCATCATCAACAAATACACTTAGGCAACTCAGTATAGGACCTGTGAACTGGACATAGGTAAACATAAACTCAACCTCAGTTGGGCCATACGTGGGACAGTGTCTGAGGTCCCAGGATCATTAGAAGGTCTGCATGGTTAGGGACACTGCACAACTCTCTTGCTTCTTGTGTTTGAGAGCTGGGTTTTTGTAATTTACTGCTATTTTGTATTTTTCCTTGGAATACATGACACTGTCTTCAATATGCTCCAACCTAAATGTGCTCAGAATTCTGGACATAAAATACTTCTTTGTACACATTGCGTATTTATCTCAAAATAGTTATATACAGTTTGCAGTAGGATGATTTTCTCACCCTGCAGAGTCTCTGCTTTTTTTAGATGGTTATGTACATTATGAACTTTGATATGCAGTGAGATGGATGGGGAAAGGAAAGACTACCTTTTTATCCGATATCTCATATGAGATAATGGTGTGGTTTTAATACTGGAACATTTCCCATTTAGCTTTCTATCTTATAACCTTTCGTCAGATCGCACCTGGTTAAATAAATAGTGCCATGTAATGGCCTCCTCATGAATGGTGAGCTCTGTGCCAGGTAAAGCCTGTGGATCCATCATTCCTGCTTTCACTCTCAAGAAGGACTGGTTTGGGAAAGTTACCCAGTTGATCAGGTCAAATCCACCGGCTAATTCACTATCGTCATTAAAAGAAACCGTGTCTCCAGCACTGTTGTTAAATGAGATGGTCCTCAAGAAAAGGTGAAGCTGGATTGCAAGAAAGGAAAGGAGACATGACAAACCTTGGGGTGGGGCTGTATCAAGAGACCTTGTGAATCTCCAGAATGGAATCTGCACTGGATGCAGCATGTGCTCTGATGACATGGGAACACCATTGGAGAGGAGGGAGTTTAGAGAGGATTCAGCTGCCAGGAAACTTAGGAACCAAGCCCATATAAATCAGAATTTGCCATGTTTTAGAGAGGCACTTTGAAAATATAGTCATTGAGAGAACCTGATTATGAGTATACAGGTGTGCCTCCTTGAGAACGCAATCCTAACCTGGAGTTCCTTTGCTGGCTTAACTGTGCCAGCCTAACTCCAGGGTAGAATTGTGCACGTCATAGGAGTCACCTGATTCCCTCCTAATGGGCAGCCTCTTTCTTATGGAAGCAGACACTTCCTGCTGCAGGCAGGGTACTGGAGACTCAATTGCCTCGTTAAGAGCCTATTCTTTGTTGTGTTTTCATCCCCCTCATATATGTGGTCGGTTGTTAGGTGGAACGTGGGGCACTGTATAGCCTTGCTCCTTTACAACTTGTTAACGACTCCTTTGCTTGCAAGAATATGTGTAATCTTAACCACTTATGCAGAAGTGAGATTTATTCAGTTCAATGGGACCTACTCTGAGGGAAATACGTATAAGATTGTAGACTAATGGAACATTCCTATGTGGGCCTTGTGGTGGCAAATCTCATGATCTTCCGCCATTGATTACAGGCAAATAGCACAAAAGCTGCACTACTGTCATGTGAGGTGCGACCACAATACAAATAGCCAGAGACCCCATGCAGAGGCATCCCGCAGATCAGGTAAAGTGGATGTGATTTAGGGTGGGAAATGGGACAGGTGGGGCATGGTTTGGGGGCAAGAGAGGAAGAATATCACCAGTAGCAGTGGACCCATGGTTCTTATCTCCTTTCCGTGTTTAGAAATTCCCTTTGAGTTGCCTCAGACTTACTCCTGCTGAATAGTTTGCAGAGGTCCACAGCGACTCATTAGAGGTAAACAGGTTTAGGAGAGAGAAGAAAAAAAGGGGGGTTACTTACCTCTCTCAGACCATCTCGTTACAAACCAACTGTACCATACACAGTATGAGCTGGCAAGCAATAGGATTGGGGCCATTTTGATAAAATCCATCATTGAAGCCAACAGAATGACCCTAGTTTTCTAGTTTTTCAATTAACACAAAATCATTGATTGGAGATTATTTATAAGTGGAATATTACCTGATTACATTGTAGGTTTGAAAGGAACGGGCTGCATTTGTTCCTTGAAGACATCTTTTGCAATGCATGTGTTATAGCATGGACTGCATTGTAGATGCTGTAGCTGTGGCCTGTCATGCCCATTTCAAAGACAGTCCCTGGGAGATTTTCCAACTTTTCTTGACCAGTGCACGTGTTAATATTCACCTTGCTCTCGTCGGGAAACAAACAATCAAAGGCATGTTCCCAGAAGATTCTGATGAAATCACCTCCTTTCTGTGAGTCAGGCTCTAGGTAATGAAGGAAGTCTGAAAACCCAAGCACCTCATTGGAGTGAATGGCAAAAGACAATGTACCATGGAAGACTTGTATATCAAAATGTCGATTCAAGATGTCTGATGAGAAATCCCACCGGGTGGTCATAATCCACACTTTCCCTATTGAAGTCTCTGTTACATCTGCTAACATGGTATAGAAATATGTGATCCATTTCAAAACCGCTGTGGTCTGAGCTTCTGCACTGACTACAATTACTTGGACATCAGAATTGATCATTGACATGTACTTGGCTACAAAGGGGTTTTCTAGTTCAAAGTCAATAGTATCTAGTATTTTTAATGTATCTACAAGCTGCGATAGTGCTGGTATTTTTTGACTGAAGGCTGTACAGACTCCATGGTCAGACAGCAGTTCCGTCATAGTCTGCACAAATTTCTCCCCATGATCATCATCCGAAACAATTATCCCAACCCAGGTCCATTGGAAACGTTGAAGTAGACGAGCAATCCCTCTGTACTGATGCGCTTCATTGGGGACCATCCGGTAAAAGGAAGGGAGCTGCATTTTAATGTTCCTCACTGGGATTGACACACAGTAGGCAATCTAAGCAAAATAATGTTTATAATTTTTGGAAGGGGGAGCCAGAATTTATGGAAAATGGCAGTTCAGCTATTGGTAAATGGTAAACTAGCTATGCAATCATTCACAGCACAGTCCTATACCCCCTTAACATCAGCCGTAAAGCGCGTCCGCGTCTGTGCTATGGCGCTCGGCTGCACAAGCGGCAGCGCAAGCACCAGTGTTCGGAGGCTGGCATGACCATCAGCAGCGCCGGCAGTGTGCCAGTCAAGCACCTGCGTCGCCTGGCTGGCGCATGGCCTCCGTGAGGGCATTCCAGAGGCATTCCGGGGACATAATTGGGTGGCGCAGAGGATGGAGATGGCGGTTCAGATGTGGTTGTGACGCAGGATGGCCGTAGTGCCATATCCTAATGCTGGTTCCCTGCCATGGTGGCCCTGATTCAGGCCACTCCAGTGCACGTTCCTCTTCACCTGCTTTTTAGCAGCGCAGATCCAAGCAGGCCCACAGGAGTGACTGGCTTATGTGGGTGCAAGGGTAAAACCTTCCTTTTTCTTGCACGTTGCTGCTGCTGCCTCCGAATGGGCCTTAGGAACTCACTTTGAACATTTCATTCGTACTTTTCATGGTGTAAATTTTCTGTATTGGGAAACCTGATCAAAGTAATCATGTCAATGCAGTAGACAGAAATTAAAATTACCTTCCACTTCCTGAAGGGCAGCCCAGTCCTAACTTGTGTTGGAGCAGGCTGGCCTGCAGACCTGAGCGGTATCCTAACAAAGACTGGGAGGCACCTGCAGCTCATAGGATAGTTTCCTCTTGTCTCAGGGGAAGCCCCACCCACCCCTGTGGGGCTGCTGGGATCTGCACCTACTAAATGGCAGGTGCAATTCCACGTAGCCAGGAATGGCTCAGATTGGGGCTGCCCATCCCAGGGATGGGGGGTACGATGTGACCTAATGGCAGTGTCCTATCTCCTGTCCCCTCTCTGGGCTCGCCTGTCTATGGATCTGCCCTTCCTCCAATCTCTTATGTCTCCCGCCCGCCTTCCGCATGCCTGTGGCACAAGCCTGCGCCAGCAGAACTGAGATGGAGCTCAGTTAGCACAGCTGATGGGCAATGCAGAACCCATGAGCCAGCATTGCTGCATGCACCAGCACAGTCTTCCAATCCATGGTGCAAACGTGCTGATATCTGGTCCTGAGCCAGAGTGCTGCGCTGGTGCAGTGCCCATTTAGGATAGCACTACCCCCCCTCCAATAGCATAAGAGATGAAAATGCTTCCTGACCCACATGCTGATTTTACCTGAGGAATCTTGTAGATGCCCAATTGAGCAGCCATGTGAAGGGAGATATCAGAATCCAGTGCCCCAATGGCAGCTATCAGGCGCTGTTGCTGGCCACATTTGAAGTTGGGGACCAGCCTTTCCTGGGTGGAGAGAAGCTTCAGGGTGTTTTGATGAGTCATCCTGGCATTAATGTAACTATCATAAATGTGGAATCCCAGGCTGGCATTTGGTAGGATCTTTGGATTCTCATTGACCTCCTTCACAGCAAAGACCAAGGCCAGGACATGTTGGTAATACTTTGGAGTTGGACTAAAGGAAATGGTACATTATGTATGAAATAAATATTCAACCATGCATGAAATAGCTAGGTGAATGTATTGCACAATAAGCATTAGCATAGCCCCAGATGCTGCTAGGCCTGTATTTTGTAAATATTCAAGCAATACATAGAAAGAGAAAGGCAAAAAGGAGAGGTTGTCCATTAAAACAGGAAGTATTTCTGAGTACAAGGACACAATTCTGATTTAGAAAAACACTTCCCTCTCTTTTTCCTTTTAAATTTTTTAACAGACCTCCCACCCTATTAAAAAATGATGCTGTCCTGCTAGTTCTGAAATCAAATAATACCCTTGGACTATAAATAATAACCTCAGGTCAGGTTAAGCACAAGTCAATTCTGCTGATTGATTTGGATCAGGGGTTTTCCGCGTTTCAGAGATGCCAAAAGCCTATTGACAATGCAATCCTATGTCTAATCTGAAGAAAGTCCCATTTGGGTTACATTTTGGAATTACTCCTAGTTAACCCACCCCTCAAAGAATCCTGCTTATAAATCTAAATGCACCTTTCAAATTAATAACAAGCAGGCTCTCTTCTAAATATGTCTGATATATATATCTAATAGTCAGAATCGGGGCTACTGAACATTTTGGAGGTACGCAAATGGATTTCCTTACATAAGTTCTTGATTCAGTTGTGTTTTGGGGTGCTCGCTGAAAGTAATGTCACCAAATAGGCAGCCAAACTGGGAAACAATAGCTCCAATGACTACATCTCCGTTCTGGTGATATTTATATGGCAGCTGAGAAGGATCGGTCATGCTACACATAACAGTCTTTACTTTGCATTTGGTTGGGGGAAACAGGTGGCATAGAATGAGCAGCAGCAGTAACAGAAATATCCTTGCCATCTTGTCCAGAATGTCCAGTTTCTTTCTCTCACCCACCAGCTGCCCGGCTACAACACCCTCGTTCAACGATTTCAGAATCTTTCGCTGAATGAAGGTACGGGAAACGTAGAGATTGCAGTCCTAGACATTCACCGTTCCTCAGTCCAGTTCCTCAGTCCAGCTCTGAGCTGGACACAGATGATAGAATCAGGTAGTATTTTATGTAAGCGTCAGATCTGTTTACTGAAAGTGCCTTGGAGAATCCATATGAGATTTGCGTAGATGGAGTACAAGTCGTAGTAATTTTACTTAATTAACGGTTCTGAAATAATTCCATGCTACTGAAACGGTTAGGTGTAATTTTTGCTACATATGGATGCTTATTGCATCATACTGTACAGGTTTATTGCATCATACAGATTTTTTGCCCCATACAGGGCCCAATCCTATCCAGTTTTTCATTGTGATGCAGCTGTGCAAACAGGGGCATATGCTGCATCCTGTGGTGTCAGCACAATCATGGAGGCCTCCTGAAAGTAAGGGAATATTTCTTCCCTTACTTTGGAACTGCATTGTGGCTGCATCAGTGCTGGAAAAGTGGATAGAACTGAGCCCACAATGAATTGCAGCCCAATCCTGATCGGGACAGAGTCAGCATGCAGAAGGAGTAATGACAGTTTAAATGTCGTATAATGTGTTTTGGAGGAGTGTGCAGTGTGCCACTGGCAGCCATTGTAGGAGCATCCCTATGGGAGGACCACCATCAGATCCAGAAGGATAAGTCCGATGGGGGAAGGATGTGTGTGTGAAGAGGAGGTGAGGGGGCAGAATGGCCTGAAACCTGGAGTTGCAGAAAGTGGATCGAGGCCAGTAAGGGCTGTATTTGCAGCAGGAGTGCAACCAATATTCTATAACCCTTCCCAGCCTTCATCTTTCTTCCCAGGTCCACATGGACTACCTAAACATCTGGTGCAGATCTGAGTAGACCCAGCACAGCAGGGAAGGGCTTAGCCTACAGCAAGGGAACAAATGTTCCCTTACCTGGAAGAGACCTCCAGGATTGCCACACCCTCCTACAGGATGTGGCCTGTGCACTGGTGCCAAGGCTGCCTTGGTGGTGGGGATTTAGGTAGGCTTGGGCTACCTGTGGGATATTCGTTTTACTGGAGACTCAGCAGAACACAAAGACATGAATGACAGGCAGATATGGAGTCTCTGAAACAGAAAGGGAGCTGATGTATTTGGGAAAGAAGTTGCATGGCCTAGGCTGTGATCTTCCCTTTGCCCTCTTCACACCTTTTGGCACAAGATCGAGGTACTGAAAATTGCTATCCCAGGACACTGGCCCTCTTGAAGATTCAAAAAATGCAGTCAGCATAGATCAATTGTTCCTGCACCAGAATTTGACTCAAGTGCCACAGTTGAGATTACTGAAATATTAGTAAACACTTATGATAGCACATACCATTGGGGGGGGGTAGGGAGAAGCTGGAAAGCCTTGCTGGAATTTATCAGGCAGACTTTCATCAGTCTTGAATTTCTGCCAAGTAGAATTCCTCCCAGTCCAGTGTTGAACAAAAGATGGCAAAGCCTGTTTGCATGGAGCCTAACATGTCAAGTCAGCATCACATGTATTGTGATGTAGTGGTAAATTGTGAAGTGCAGGAATGTAGCCAGATCCTGATATGCAGTAGGAGTTACTCCCAATTATCAGCAACCCAATCCTATCCTCCACAAGCCTGTGTGAGGAAGTGGCACTGGGCAGAGCATGTTCCGCATGCCTTGGTGGAGGTGGGGTGACCAGACAGCATGGGAGAAGTAAAATCTTTCTTTATTTGTGTCCCTGTAGGCCATGTGGCCTTCAATAGGCGTAGCTAGCAGCGGCATAGCCAGGAGTAGCACCGCCTGGAACAGTGACTTTGCGACATCACATGACACCATGATGCCTTTCCAAGTCCGGAGCAGGGTAATATGGCTTTGGAACTGTTGGAATATTAAAGTAAGGCCCTGGGAATTTGCAGGCATGTATGGTAAGGCTTATCACTGAGGCCTAGCAGACCAGCAGAGGATGCAGGGTAGTTCTAACTTAGCTTCTGCCCAGTAACAAGACCATGTGATCTCTGGTGGAATGTTGCAAGCTATTTAGACAATCCCAGGAACACTGGTTGCCTGTCTGTTTAGCTCAGTGTGTGCGTGTGTGTTCAGTCCTGTCCTGATCAGAGAGCTGTTCTGTTCTACTTTCTGTTTCTTTCTGAGTATTGCTGCTGCTGGATTTACAGAAGCTGTTTACAGGAACTGCTGGAACTGATATTTGAGAAGCATTTACTATATGTCTTATCTGTTTGCAATTCTTTGTTGCAAGAAAATAACTTCTGGAAATATAGAAATTCTTGCCAACTCAAGTCTCTGAGTGATTCCTTACTTCAGCTCTGCAACCTTGGGACTTTCCTAAGCCTCACAACTTAATTTTGCTTCATGCTTTTTATCAAGAATGTGGCAGCTTCCCCCATTCCTTCTCCAGCAGCTTCCTGACTGACTTTCAGCTTCTGCTGATCCACTGCAGGCCTCCGAGCACAGTGCTATACTGGTAGGTTTGCAGCAGTTCGGTGGTAGCTGAGAGTCAGTTTGGAAGGTGCTGCTCGGTGGTGCCAACCTTTAAGTGGTGGTCATTGTGAGTGTCCTCACTGCCATACCTTAGATAGTCCACTGTATGCCAATTATTTAGCTCTCGCTGAGGTGTGTCTAGGACCTTGTCCTGCACCACTGCTGCTGAGACCCTCCCCCTCCTGCCTCCAAACCACCCCCAATTTTGCTCACTCTCCAATCCATTCGTCCCCCAAACTGCCCGTGCCACCACCCGACCTGCTCAAGTGGGTTGTCTGGGACCAGTGGCATAGGAAGAGGGTGGCTGAGGGATCCCTGGCCCTGGGTGGCAGGCAGAGGAGGGGTGTCCAAGAGGCTGTTCCCCAAGAGGCCCCCCAACTTTCTCATATATATATTGTCATTGTCCTGAGGGATGGGATTATGGAAGTACTGTTCTGTATTCCTTAGAAAGCCTCACTTTTTGGTATTCACTCCCTCACTTTTTGGTATGTGAGCTTGTTGGTGGTCAGTGGGTGTTTCCGCTCAACTGGACATCTCAAGGCTTGGGAAATAAATAAGTCATCCATAAAGGGGATGGGTGGGTGGGTTGGTGGGGAGAGAAAAGAAGCAAAGAGGAAGAGCTAAAGGATGTGCAAGGGAATTGGGGTAGCCTTGAGGATTATATCTGGATTACATCTGAATACTACTATGATTAATCTGCACAGAGAAAATGCATGGGAGTGATTACCTGGCTTAGGGCGCAAACCTAAACTGAGTTAGGCCGGCATAAGCTAAGCCAACAAAGTTTGGCCAGCACAAGGGAAACAGTAAAGTATGTTTGGACCACCCTTGGAGTCAGAGAGGCCAGCACACCCCTGACTCCGAGAGTGGTCCAAACATGCTCTACGGTGGCCCTTGTGCTGGCCAAACTTTGCTGATTTGGCTGATGTCGGCCTACCTCCAGTTTAGCACTGCGCTCTTAACCAAAAGTGTGACCTTCCTGGCCTGTGGGTATGAGGCCTCTTGCCACCTGTCCAGCCACTAGTACAGTAAATAGCTACATTACTGATGTGGCCCATGCTGTCCTGGCAGCAGCTCTGCATCAAGTCCACCTGAATAGATTTGTGTCTCCTGTACACATTGAAAGGGAAATGAAATGCTGACCATGGACTTAGAAGTTGGATCAATGGCCAGACGTTCTACATCTCACCAGCCTCACTGTTAATTATCAGAACATTCACCTCTCCCCCACCCCACATTAGCTGACTGGCATTGGACAAGCTTTGCCTGGAAAATTGTTCTTGGATGATTCTATGAGCAACTGCACCTTCTTGCATAGTGTACTGCATCTGTATAGACGAACAAATCCACATCCTAGAAGCTTCCTGACTTATAACCCCATCCAATTGCTGGGCAGTGCTGGTAATCTATGCACTATCCCAGCAATGGCTGTCGCAAACAGGCCAAAAGGCGCATTGCAGTTGGAAGGAGAAGAACGGCAGGCAGTTGGTGTTGGCCTCTGTGCCAGTTGGAGACCTGCAGGGAGGGGGACAGGAACAGCTGCAGAAACGTCCTCTGGATCCTATCCCCCTACTGGGCCTCCAAACCCTACATGGGCATCCTGTACCAGACATTGAGCTGAGTAGGCCCATAAGGCTTCCAGGGCCTGACATGGGGTCAGAGAACCGATGTTCCCATACCCCAAGAAGACCTCTGGCTGCCTTCCTGGCCCCACCAGGGGGAACCTACCCAGGGGTATATGTCAACTGTATAGAAAAAACATTACTTACAGCACAATCCTCTACATGTATACTCAGAAGTAAGTCCCACTGTATTCAATGGGGCTTACTCTCAAGTCAGTGTACATAGGAGTGCAGCCTCAATGGTTAGATACAGAGGCATGGAAGAAGCATGTGTGAATGAGGATCTCTAAAAATGAACTCTAAAATGCCAATATACAGAAAGGATGTCAGCAGAAACAAGCAGGAAGTAGGACAAGGGATGAAGGCTGGGAAGGAGCCGGTATCAGCCGCAGCACTCCAACCTGTGCCAGGCAAAGAGCTGGTGCATGACCCAGTAAACCCAACCAGGCAGCGGAGGGTTCTCATACCTGGACAAGAAAACAAATGTTCTCTTACCTAGAGGCAGGAGCATCCCTAGCGCACAGCCAGAAGAGAGAACCACACTGTGAAGGCTGCATCTGGGACTGGGGGTTGAGTGAATAACATAATTCACTGCTTAGTTGGGAAAAATGGTTTAGACTAGCCTGCCCTTGCAAGGTGCCTTGAAATGGGAAAGGCAGGGTATAAATTCTTCCAAAAAATTATGGGGTGTTCTCATAGATGAGGGCATGTTTTCAGCCCAAAACAATGGAATTATCCATGACCCTTGGATAAGATATGATCCACCCTTGATGATCAGGTACAAATTTCTAATCTTATGCCTGAGTAGCTATGGTGTTCTCATGAGCATCTTCCCATGTTTGTCTCCACCCGCTTTTTCTTTTTGTAAGATCTGGAGCATAAATCATACGCTAGCACACTGACAGTTGGATTATCTAACACAAGCCCTTTGAAAAACATTTACATACTTTGACTGGAAAAAAGGCAGCAGCTACGGTTATGACAGGAGCCTTGTTTCGGGACCCTTTCCTATATCTTTTGCATTGGTTTTCTACTACAGATTTGAAAAAAAAGAGCAGAGTCTGCAAATATTGGGATGCTGCTAAAGTACAGATCATATAAAGATAAGAAATAATGTTTATAAATTTCTCCTAATTAGCTGATCCTTGCTGTTCAGCTCAGGCCTCAGGATAATGATGTAGCATTTGGGGAAAAAGATACAGCCCAGCAAGCCAGCAGTAGAGGCCAAGATAGAGAAGATCTCCACAACCACCATGGACTTTCCCTTGGTGCTCAGGTATGGTGGGATAAAGGACAGCCAAACACTGCAGAAGACCAACATGCTGAAGGTGATGAACTTGGCTTCATTGAAACATTCTGGCAACTTCCTGGCCTGGAAAGCCACCAAGAAGCTGACCGTAGCCAGAAATCCCAGGTAGCCCAGAACACAATAAAACATGGTGATGGAGCCTTCATTGCACTCCACTACAACTTCTTCAGCCAGAGAGTCCATGTCCACATCTGGGAATGGAGGAGCAGTGCCCAGCCACAGAGCACAAATGATGGCTTGAATCAAGGAGCAGACAAGGATGATGGAGTTGGCCAGTCTTTTGCCCACCCATTTCCTCATGCGTGATCCTGGCTTGGTGGCCATAAAAGCCAGAACCACAGTGATGGTTTTAGCCAAGACAGAAGAAACAGCCACTGAGAAGACCAAACCAAAAGAGGTTTGTCGTAAATAACAGGTCACTGCCTGAGGCTGACCAATGAATAGCAGGGAGCAGAGGAAGCAGAGCAACAGGGAGAGAAGCAGAGAGTAGGTGAGGCTTCGATTGTTGGCTTTGACGATGGGAGTGTCCTGGTTCTTGATGAAGATCCTGAGCACCAAAACTGTGACCAGAGAAAAAGAGAAAGCAAAGACACTTAATGCCATTCCCAATGGCTCTGTGAAGGAGAGGAAATTGAGGCTCTTGGGAAGACATTGATCTTGCTTCCTATTAGGAAATTGACCTTCTGGACATTTGGAACATTCATCCATATCTGCAAAAGAAAAACACAACTGCCTATTGGGTCTGTCTGTTACAGATACAACAATATGGTGTTGAGGCAAGAGGGTGCCTTGGTTTGAACCCCCAATGTGGTGGTGCTGGTGGGTTTCCCGATACTGCTTACAATTAGTTAAAAACAGAGAGAAGCATGTTGTTGTTAGGCACAAAGCCATTATCTAGCTTTTCAAAAGCACTACGTGTGGTTCTTGTTTTTCTTAAACATCGTCTTCCTTCTAAGGATAGAGGCAAAGCCATTGAGAGAACTTTTACTGGGGAGTACAAATCCTTTGGGTCGCCTTCCCTCCTTCCTTTAAATGTGAGATTGGCCAACTTTATGAAATTGGTAACATATGTTCAACCCTCTGTAAACCCCGCCCACCTTAGAAGCCCTGAATAGAGATCCTGTCCAATGATAGTATTTGCAAGGTAGGAAGCTAGATATCCCTCCTTGGAGGCAAAGAAGTTTGGAAGGACTGTTGGTGGGCATTCAGTTTATGACCAGCCTTTTGTGTCTGTAGCAGATAAAAATGGGCAAGGGGAATCTAATCAATTGCCAAGCACAGGATGCTGAGGGTTGATCTGTATGAGAAGACATTAGAAGTGATACTGTCCTAGGCCAGCATACCTTGGACATTTTCCAGCATACCTTGATAACTCTTGTCTCTACCATAAAATGTAGGCAAAGAGTTTCTTTTTCAAGACATGTACGTGATGCAGTCTCAGTGTAACATATTTGAGAATTGATTTAATCATGGTGGAACCTGTAGCAAAATGAGCTGTGATCAATCTAGATTTGAGTTATTGACACCTGCATGAAATATGTAACTCGTGCATATTCAGTTTCAGTTCATCTCCTCAACGTTCACTAGAAATACTTCCTTAGTTTCTCTGTTTTTAAGACTGGAACAGGAGAAGAAAAAATATGAAGAAAACCTATGAACTGGAGAAGAAAACATGAACATTCCTTCATGTCTCCGTAAGCCCATTGACCACAGTTGGGTGTATTACGGAGTAAACCTATTATATGTAGGATCACGCTGCATGTCTCCTACCCTTCCAGTATGAAATCTTCCCTTCTGGACAGGGTTCACATTCATAGCAACAGAACGGCTTCCCTTCCTTCTTTTTTCTGCTGTCACCTGGGTAGCAGTGGTCATTACACACAGCAATGGGCAGCACCTACATAAAAAAAAGAGAAGAACCTCTATTGTACCTATACCTAGTGATCAAGATTCTCTTCTTATTTAAAATGAAGACTGTTTGTCTTTGGTAGGAGAGCACGTGGATGATAGTTGAATGGAAGCCATCAGCAACAAATACACTTAGGCAACTCAGTATAGGACCTGTGAACTGGACATAGGTAAACATAAACTCAACCTCAGTTGGGCCATAGGTGGGACAGTGTCTGAGGTCCCAGGATCATTAGAAGGTCTGGATGGTTAGGGACACTTCACAACTCTCTTGCTTCTTGTGTTTGAGAGCTGCGCTTTTGTAATTTACTGCTGCTTTGCATTTTTCCTTGGAATATGTGACACTGTCTTCAATATGCTCCAACCTAAATGTGCTCAGAATTCAGGACATAAAATTAAATACCTCTTTGTACAGATTGCCTGTTTATCTCAAAATAATTATATACAGTTTGCAGTAGGATGATTTTCTCACCCTGCAGAGTCTCTGCTTTTTTTAGATGGTTATGTACATTATGAATTTTGATATACAATGAGATGGATGGGGAAAGGAAAGATGACCTTTTCTATCCGATATCTCATATGAGATAATGGTGTGGTTTTGATACTGAAACATTTCCCATTTAGCTTTCTATCTTATAACCTATCGTCAGATCGCACCTGGTTAAATAAATAGTGCCATGTAATGGCCTCCTCCTGAATGTTGAGCGATTTGCCAGGTAAAGCCTGTGGATCCATCATTCCTGCTTTCACTCTCAAGAAGGACTGGTTTGGGAAAGTTACCCAGTTGATCAGGTCAAATCCACCTGCTAATTCTCTATTGTCATTAAAAGAAACCGTGTCTCCAGCACTGTTGTTAAATGAGATGGTCCTCAAGAAAGGGTGAAGCTGGATTGCAAGAAAGAAAAGGAGACATGACAAACTTTGGGGTAGGGCTGTATCAAGAGACCTTGTGAATCTCCAGAATGGAATCTGCACTGGATGCAGCATGTGCTCTGATAACATGGGAACACCATTGGAGAGGAGGGAGTTTAGAAAGGTTTCGGCTGCCAGTGAACTTAGGAACCAAGCCCATATAAAATAGAATTTGCCAAGTTTTAGAGAGGCACTTTGAAAATATAGTCGCTGAGAGAACCCGATTATGAGTATACAGGTGTGCCTCCTTGAGAACGCAATCCTAACCTGGAGTTCCTTTGCTGGCTTAACTGTGCCAGCCTAACTCTAGGGTAGAATTGTGCACGTCGTAAGAGTCACCTGATTCCCTCCTAAAGGGCAGCCTCTTTCATATGAAAACAGACACTTCCTGCTGCAGGCAGGGTACTGGAGACTCAATTTCCTCATTAGGAGCCTATTCCTTGTTGTGCTTCGATCCCCCTCGTTAGGCAGAATGTGGGACCTTTGTATACCTTTGCTCTTTCACAGCTGTTTAACCATTCTTTTGCATGCAAGAAAAAGTGTTATCTTATCCACTTATTCAGAAGTAAGATCTATTCAGTTCAATGGGACCTACTCTGAGGGAAATATGTATAAGATTGTAAGCTAATGGAACTTTCCTATGTGGACCTTGTCCTGGCAATTCTCATTATCTGCTACCATAGATCCCAGGCCAACAGCACAAAAGCTGCACTGCTGTCATGTGGGGTGTAACCACAAATAGGCAGAGACCCCCATGCAGAAGCATCCAGATGTCCTGTGGAGCAGATAAGGTGAAGGTGATTTGGTGTGGGAAGTGGGCCATGTGGGGCATGGTTTGGGAGCAGAAAAGGAAGAATGTTACCAGTAGCAGTGGACCCATAGTTCTTATCTGCTTTCTGTGTTTAGAAATTCCTTTTGAGTTGCCTCAGACTTAGGCCTGCTAAGGTTGGCAGAGGTTCAGAGCAACTTATTAGAGGTAAGCTGGTTTAGGAGAGAGAAGAAAAAAGGGGGGTTTACCTCTCTCAGAGCATCTCGTCACCCACCAACTGTAGCATACACAATACGAGCTGGCAGGGAATAGGACTGGGGCCATTTTGACAAAATCCATCACTGAAGCCAACAGAATGGCCCTAGTTTTCTAGTTTTCTCCTAATGAACACAAGGTCATAGATTGGAGCTTATTTATAAGTGAAATATTACCTGATTGAATTGTAGGTTTGAAGGGAATGGGCTGCATTTGTTCCTTGTGGCTCTGGGCTTGGTCCTGACTGAAGACATCTTTTGCAATGCATGTGCTATAGCATGGACTGCATTGTAGATGCTGTAGCTGTGGCCTGTCATGCTCATTTCAAAGACAGTCCCTGGGAGATTCTCCAACTTTTCTTGGCCAGTGCACATGTTAATAGTCACCTTTCTCTTGTCAGGAAACGAACAATCAAAGGCATGTTCCCAGAAGATTCTGAAGAAATCATCTCCTTTCTTTGAGTCAGGCTCTAGGTAATGAAGGAAGTCTGAAAACCCAAGCACCTCATTGGAGTGAATGGCAAAAGACAATGTACCATGGAAGACTTGTATATCGAAATGCTGATTCATGATGTCTGATGAGAAATCCCACTGGGCGGTCATAATCCACACTTTCCCTATTGAAGTCTCTGTTACATCTGCTAACATGGTATAGAAGTATACCATCCATTTCAGAAGAGCTATGGTCTGAGCTTCTGCACTGACAACCATTACTTGGACTTCAGAATTGATCAGTGACATGTGCTTGGCTATAAAGGGGTTTGCTATTTCAAAGTCAATAGTATCTAGCATTTTTACTGTATCTACAAGCTGCGATAGTGCTGGTATTTTTTGACTGAAGGCTGTACAGACTCCATGGTCAGACAGCAGTTCCGTCATAGTCTGCACAAATTTCTCCCCATTGTCATCATCCGAAACAATTATCCCAACCCAGGTCCATTGGAAATGTTGAAGTAGACAAGCAATCCCTCTGTACTGATGCGCTTCATTGGGGACCATCCGGTAAAAGGAAGGGAGCTGCATTTTAATGTTCCTCACTGGAATGGATACACAGTAGGCAATCTAAGCAAAATAATATTCATTATTTTTAGAAGGGGGGCAGAATTGATGAAAAATGGTAATGAATCTTGTCAAGCAACAGTGGGATTCAGAGTGGGATACATCAGTGGAATTCAGGGAATCTTATGACACAACGGACAGTGTAAAGTATGTTTGGACAACTCTCAGAGTCAGAGAGGGCAGCACAGAGACATCCACCCTTCTCCATGACTCCGAGAAAGTTCCAAACACGATTTATTGTGGCCCTTGTGCTGGACTAACTTTGTTGGACTAACTGTGCTGGACAAACTCCAGGTTAGGATTGTGCCTTAAATTGGGAAATCACATCAATGAAATAGACAGAAATTAAAATCATGTTCCATTATGTGAAGGGCAGCCCAATCCTAACCTGCGTTGGAGCAGGCCGGCCACAGAACTGTGCTATATCCTAATGAAGGCTGGGATAGCTTTCCCAGTTAAGTCATCCACTTCCCATCATCTCAAACCTATCTCCAAATTTCACTATTCCTCTGGTAATCAATGCATCCCGGCAGCTATTCACATTTACCAAATTAAAATTCTTTCTCATCTACTTTATGGGGCACCTATAGGGATTACCGCTGCATCCCAAAATCTTGATCAGCTCGCTGCCACCTTTTTCAGGAGAATACTGGGCTTTCCCAACTCCATCAGACTCTCTACCATTTTTCTTGAATTGGGAATTCATCTTCCTTCAACCCTAGCCTGGTCCTTAACTTTCAAATATTGGCTCCGCCTTTTCCTTCATACTCCTCCCAATTCTTTATTATTTGCCCTCTTAAAAGATTCCTAGTCTTCCAACTGGTTACATTACCTCGAATCCAAACTTACATCCCTTGGCTTATCCATTGAGTTGCTAGTGGATACCTGTCTCTCAAGAGCCCACCACCATATCAAACTTAAGCTTTGGCAAACTGAATTAGCACAATTGAGTGAGAATCTTAATCCCACTTGCTCCCCTAAATTCTTTGGCCTTTCTCCTTCAGGGGGCCGTGTTTTTAATTATTTTGCTCAACTAATTAATCCATCTTGGTGAAGAACCTTTATGCTCGCTCGCCTAAATATTTTCCCCTCGGCTAATCACTTTGGCCGGTTTTCCAAAGTACCCCGTGACCAAAGACTATGTTTCTTCTGCCATCTCGCCCCAGATACTTTGGATCATATTATTCTTCACTGTCCATCTCATCAAAATTTCCGCAATATCTATCTCGAACCTTGGCTTTCTTCTTTTTCTACCTCCTTCGCAGACCCCTTCCCTATTCTATTGTCTGATTGCTATCCCCCTATCACAGCATCTGTGGCTGGTTTCCTAGCTGAAATTCTGAAATTAACTCTTACACTATAATCCTTTCAATTTTACGTTCTTCTTTCCTTACCCTCACCTTATAACCGGTTTATATACTGTTTCCCCCCTGGACTTTTTCTTTTGTTTGTTTATGCCAATAAAGGTTATTGAAATTGAAATTGATGAAGGCTGGGAGGCCATTGGGCTCGCCTTGGGGTAAGAGAATTTGTTTCCCTTGTCCTAGGGTGAGCCCCACCCAACCTTACAGGGCTGCCTAGATCCACACCTGCTGCATAGTCCATGCAGCCAGGAATGGCTCTGATTGTGGCGGCCCAGCTTGGGGATGGAGGTTAGGATGTGACCTAATGGCTGTATTCTGCCTCCTCCCCCCTCTCCGGTTTGCCTGCCCATGGAGCAACCACCCCTCTACCTGCCTCTGGTATGCTCCTGGCAGGAGCCTGCACCAGCAGAACTAAGCTGGCACTCAGCCAGCACACCTGACAGGCAGCACAGCATCCATGGGCCAACATTGCTGCATGAGCCGGCCCAGTGCCCCAATCCACAGCACAGACATGCCGACAGCACTGGTCCAAGGCAAGAATGCTGTGCTGGTGCAATGCCAGATTAGGATTGTGCTGCAAGTCTGTTGGTATTCCTGCAAAAAACAAAAACAAAAAAAAGTAGCATAAGAGATGAAAAATCTCCCAGACCCACATGCTGCTCTTACCTGAGGAACCTTGTAGATGTCCAATTGAGCAGCCATGTGAAGGGAGATATCAGAATCCAGTGCCCCAATGACAGCTATGAGCTGCTGTTGCTTGCCACATTTGAAGTTGGGGACAAGCCTTTCCTGGGTGGAAAGAAGCTTCAGGGTGTTTTGATGAGTCATCCTGGCATTAATGTAACTATCATAAATGTGGAATCCCAGGCTGGCATTGGGTAGGATCTTCTCATTGATCTCCTTCACAGCAAAGACAAACGCCAGGACATGTTGGTAATACTTTGGAATTGGACTAAAGGAAGTGGTACATTTTGTGTGAAACAGATATTCAGCCATTTATTCCCATAGCCCCAGCTGCCATTAGACTAATGTTTTGTAAATATTCAAGCAATGCATAGATAGTGAAAGGCAAAAAGGGAAGATTGTCCATTTAAATGGTGGAAATATTTCTATGGACCCAATTCCAGTGTAGAAGAACTCATTACTCTCTTTTTTCCTTTTTATTTTTTTTAATTTTCTCTTCCCTCCCCACCCTATTAAAAATGATGCTGTCCTGCTACTTCTGAAATCAAATAATATTCATTGTTTTGACACAAGTTACGCACAAGTCAGTTCTGCTGATTGATTTGAATCAGCAGTTTTCTGTGTTTCACAGACACCAGAAGCATATTGACAGTGTGATCCTCTGTATGTCTACTCTGAAATAAATCTCTGGGTTACATTGGAATTACTCCTAGTTTAGTATGTTCAGGGTTACATCCTAAAAAAATATAGAGGAAAGAAGCGAAAGACATAAAACCATGTGATATTTGAAAAATCATATCTATTTACAGCAGAGTCATAAGCATCTTACTCGGAAATATCCTTCTAAGATCCCTGGGACCACCTCAAAAATTAAGGTGCTTATGGTTGCAGCCCCATAACCCATTCTGGAAAGAATCCTGCGAATAAACCTAAATGCACATTTCAAATGAATAATAAGGAGGTTCTATTCTGAACATGTCTGTTATATGATAGTCATGATCTAATCTAATAGTCACAATCGGGGCTAATGAACATTTTGGAGGTACGCAAATGGATTTCCTTACACAAGTTCTTGCATCAGCGTTGTTTTGGGGTGCTCGCTGAAAGTAATGTCACCAAACAGGCAGCCAAACTGTGAAGCAATAGCTCCAATGACTACATCTCCATTCTGGTGATATTTATATGGCAGCTGAGAAGGATCGGTCATGCTACACATAACAGTCTTTACTTTGCATTTGGTTGGGTGAAGCAGGTGGCATAGAATGAGCAGCAGCAGTAGCAGAAATATCCTTGCCATCTTGTCCAGAATGTCCAATTTCTTTCTCTCACCCACCAGTTGCCCGGCTACAACACCCATGTTCAATGATTCCAGAATCTTTCGCTGAATGAAGCTATGGGGAATGTGGAGAGTGCAGTTCTAGACATTCACAGTTTCTCAGTCCAGTTCCTCAGTCCAGCTCTGATCTGTTCACAGATGATAGAATCAGGTAGTATTTTATGTAAGCGTCAGATCTGTTTACTGAAAGTGCCTTAGAGAATCTATATGAGATTTGTGTAGATGGCGTAGAAATCATAATAATTTTACTTAATTACAGGTTCTGAAATAATTCCAGACGACTGGAACCGGCAGACATTATTTTTTGGTTCAGATGGATGTTTATTGCCTCCTACAGGTTTATAGCCTCACACATGTTTATTGCCTCATACAGGGCCTGATCCTATCCAATTTTCTAGCATGATGCAGCTGTGCAAAAAGGGGCATGTGCTGCATCCTGTGGTCTGGGGCAAAATCATGGAGGCCTTCTCAAGGTAAGGGAATATTTGTTCCCTTACCTTGGAACTGCTTTGTGGCTGCATCTGTGCTGGAAAATTGGATAGAACTGAGCCCACAATGAATTGCAGCCCAATCCTGATCTGGATAGAGTCAGCATGCAGAAGAAGTAATGACGGGGAAAAGTAACAAAAGTTTCAATGTTGTAAAATATTTTTTGGAGGAGTATGGCGTGTGGCACTGGCAGCCATTGTAGGAGCTATACTGCAAACACCATCCATATGGGAGGACAGCCATCAGACCCAGGGCACAATCCTAAGCTGGAGTTCCACCAACACAGTTAGGCCAGTAAAGTTTAGCCAGCACAAGGGACACATAAAGTATGTTTGGACCACTCTCGGAGTCAGAGAGGCCAGCACACAGATATGCACCATCCTTCCTGACTCCGAGAGTGGTCGAAACAGGCTTCACGGTGGCTCTTGTGCCGGCCAAACTTTGCTGGCCTAACTGTGCCAGCCTAACTTCAGAAAGAAAGATTGCTTCCAGAAAGAGAAGTCTGATGTGGGTAGGATGTGGGTATGAAGATGAGGGGAGGGGGCAGAATAGCATGAAAATCAGAGTGGCAGAATGTGGATCGAGGCCAGGAAGGGCTGTATTTGCAGCAGCAGTGCAACTAAGATTCTATCCCCCTTCCCAGCCTTGATCTGTCTTCCCAGGTCCACAAGGACCTGCTCCACCTAAATATCCAGTGCAGATCTGAGTAGATGCTTCCCCCATTCCTTCCCCAGCAGCTTACACACTGACCATGTAACAGGACTTTGAAGTTTGATGAATAGCCAGAAGCTCTAGATATCAACTTGATTTTTGATTACCCACATTACCCACACAAATGCTTAAAAATATAGTTCAGGGCTTTGCCCTAATCAACCCCTAAAGGTCAAATCTAGACTCAGGGGTACATTATAGAACGCTTTATATTACTTAACTTATGTACCCATTTATAAGTCAAAATGTACTGTATGCCTGAAAATTGACCCTGAAAACATAGATCAACCATATACATGGGTCAATGCAGTAAATATAGCTTCTTACAGCCCCTGGGTGTCTGTGTGCCTGGGCTAAGAGGCAGAATGCAAGGTGGGGTTAGGGAAAAAAAAGAATTGGAGCATTTTACTTATCAGTAATTCTTCTCAGAGAGCAATCCGAATTGGAGTTAGGCCAGCACAGTTAGGCCAGCAAAGTTTGGCTGGTACAAAGGACACCATAAAGTACATTTGGACCACTCAAAGTCAGAGAGGCCAGCACATAGATGTGCACTATCCTCCCTGACTCCGAGAGTGGTCCAAATGCACTCTACACTTTGTGCCAGCCAAACTTTGCTGGCCTAACTATGCTGGCCTAACTCCAGGTTAGGATTGCGCTCTCAGGCACCAACACACAGCAAGAACAAAAAAAAGCTAGCCATTTTGCCTTCTCCAAACATCTACAGAGACTGCCTCTGGATCCTATCCCCCATCGGGGCCTCAGAGCCCTACATGGATATCCTGCACCAGAAATTGAGTTGAGTTGGCCCATATGGCTTCCAGAGTTCGACATGCAATAAGGGAACTACATCTAAATAAATCACCAGGCCCAGATGGTATACACGCAAGAGTTATTAAGGAACTAAAGAACGAAGTTGCTGACCTTTTAACTAGAGTATGCAACTTGTCCCTTCAAACAGCCACGGTCCAAACAGCCAATATTATCATGCCATTGTTCAAATCGATGGTAAGGCCACACCTGGAATATTGTGTACAGTTCTGGTCGCCGCACCTCAAAAAGGACATAGAGGAGTTGGAAAAGGTGCAGAAGAGAGCGACGAAAATTATTATGGGGCTGGGGCACCTCCCTTATGAAGAAAGACAGCAGCGTTCGGGGTTCTTCAGCCTAGAAAAAAGGTGCCTGAGGGGGGACATGATTGAGACATACAAAACTATGCACAGAAGGGATAGAGAGTCAATAAAGGGATGTTCTTTTCCGTCTCTCAAAACACCAGAACCAGGGGGCATCCTCTAAAACTGAGAGTTGGGAGAGTTAAAACAGATAAAAGGAAGTACTTTTTTACCCAGCGGGTAGTTAATCTGTGGAACTCTTTGCCACAGGAGGTGGTGATGGCATCTGGTCTAGATGCCTTGAAGAGGGGATTGGACAGAGTTCTGGAGGAAAGGTCCATCATGGGCTATAGGCAATGATGGATTGTGCAACCTGCTTACATTGGTGGTGGGCTACTTCAGAGTACCGGGTGCAAGGGAGTGGCAACAGGATCCTAGAATCTTGTTGTCTCATGCCTCCCTGGGGCACCTGGTGGGCCGCTGTGAGATACAGGAAGCTGGACTAGATGGTCCTTTGGCCTGATCCAGCAGGGCTCTTCTTATGTTCTTATGTAAGGGAAAGAAATTTCCCATACCACTAAATAGTTCATATTGGGGACAGTTTATTTGGCAAGGGTTTCAGTATTGCTGATTTGTCTTGACACCAGTAGCATAGGTACACCAGGGCTGGGTTCCCCATGCCAAAGTGGTGGTTTTCCGCAATTTCCACTGGGGTAAGGGAGTGACACGGGCCACCTTTGTCATACAGCAAACATTGGGAAATGGAACCTCCTGCCCACCCTATCTCACATATGGCTCCAAATGGAAGCATTTGGCCACACATGCGCGAGGGAGGAGTGACTGGAGAGGTGCAGGGGGGAAGCAACCATGCGGAGGCCTAATCATGTCACTCAGACACAGGTTTCCACCCTCTAGCTGTCCTACTGCTTTATACCCCCTAAACATGTGAGACGAGTGATTTAGGTTTAATATTGGGCCACATTTATTGCCCAGATGTGTGCCATCCTCCCTGTCTCTGAGAGTGGTCCAAACGCACTGTACGGTGGCCCTTGTGCCTGCCAAACTTTGGTGGCCTAACTCTGCCGGTCTAACTCCTAGTTAGGATTGTGCTCTTATTGTCCTCGTAAATCACTGTCAGATTTTTTTTTTATTTTCTTTGCCTCATCTGGTCCAAAAAAAATGATCTCAACCAGCACAACAGCCTGGAATGTTAGCCTGTAATTAAAATTAAATTACCGTTATTTATGCTCCTTCCAGGCAAATCTCAAATGCATTTTCCAAGGCCAGAAACACCATCAATAACTAAGTCTGAACGCTGACAAAAAATATCATCTTTGCCCTGATCAGAGCTTGGTTACAGAATTATAAACATCCTTAACTGCACATCCACAGTTTTGGTAGCATAATTCAGCAAAGGATTCTGGAGTCAGTGAACAAGGGTGTTTTAACCTCGCTGCTAGCGAAAAGGACACTGAACATTCTGAGTCAAGATTTGGCCAAGATGTCAGCCGTATTTCTATTACTGCTGCTGCTTGTTCTGGCTTTGCAAGTTCTTCCAATTGAATCCAAAACCCAAACTCATATGTGTAGCATCACTAATCCCTCCCAGTTGCCATACAAGTATCATCAGAAAGGAGACCTGATCATTGGAGCGATTGTTTCACAGTTTGGCTGCCTCTTCAATGACATTTCTTTCGACGAACACCCCAAAACAAAGCTGATAAATGAAGTTGTGTAAGGGACATCATTTTACCCCTTCATAACATTCATCAGCACAGATCAGGTGCATTCAAAATTACATAGATGAAGGAAGTCCATTTATCATTTCTTTGTAAGGTGCACCTAGGTTCATTTATTAGCAAGGTTCTTTCGACAATTAAATAAGGCTGAAACCATAAACACAGTTACTTGAGAGTAAGTCCCATGGCTCTTGAAGAACTTATTTCTGAGCAACCATACCTAGGAGGAGTGTGCTGTAGATACTGTAGAGTGTGCTGTGTTCTTCAATATGATGTGCTTGCCTTTTCTATATATCACATGAATATTCTATTCTTTGAATTTTCTTCGTTTAAACATAGTACAGGTAGAACTAAGTTCCACTTCATGTGACGAGTACAATTTTCCAGTTTTTATTTTTACTGAACATCTATGTGTACAAATCACATCGAAAAGAAGGAAGTTTTCTAAATATATATATTTCTAAATATATATGATGTCAGCGTGGGACAATACCTTTAAGATACTTATATCCTTTATATTTCTGTATTTACTTCATTTACTTGTTATGTCTCTCAGATATAACATCCATCTCTCTCTCTCTCTCTCACACACACACACACACACAAACATACAGAGAGAGAGAGAGAGAGAGAGAGAGAGAGAGAGAGAGAGAGAGAGA
>JAJKFI010000226.1:245051-269530 GCA_029204185.1 Lerista edwardsae | reverse complement strand
GAGAGAGAGAGAGAGAGAGAGAGAGAGAGAGAGAGAGAGAGAGAGAGCTGGTCAAGATTTTGAAAACAACAACAACACATAGCAACCAGACATATTCTTGCAGCCAGTTGGAAAAAACAAAATGGAGTCCTGAATTTGCCAGGGAGAGGTGATCTTGTATCTTGCTGGTTTTCTTGTTTAATTCCCCTTTCCCTGCCTCATTGCCACTCTTTCTTCTGGACAGCCCTTGGTTTAAAAGTTGCCAGATCCCAGAAACTCAGCATGAGATTGTATAGCTGCAGTCACAAAACTACAAATATCAGAGGAGGCAATGACCAAATCTTACAGAGAGATGAACTAGGGGATGGAGGGCCAAATTGAAGAAACCTCTTTCTGAATTCATCAGCAAACTATGAACCAGTTTATAGGATTATGACCAGGATTTATTGTTAAGAACTTCCAGGAGAACAGCATGTCACACATTCTTTGTAGCGTACAGTGTGCTGAACAAAAAGACAAGGAAGACAGATTGGCTTGATAAGAATTGCATACATGTACCCAAGAGGTATAAAGGACTGCAGTATATAATGATTTTTTTAAAAAATATATCAAATGGTCTATGCATGATGGTGGTTTTTTTTTTGTTTTTTTTTTAATTTTGTTGCCTCTTGGGTGAATAGGCTGGAATAATTCTGAAACTAATCTCAAACAATAACATTCTATAATAATATTCTAATAACATTAGACAACATCTAAGAACTGCATATCATGAAATGGTTTGACATAGGTATGACAAGGCTTGAATAAATGTTACATTTAAAAAATATCGAACACTTCTTTCAGTTCAGCTCCAAAGAACTATCAACATGTCCTGGCCTTGGTCTTTGCTGTGAAAGAGATCAATGAGAACCCCGAGATCCTTCCCAATGCCAGCCTGGGGTTCCACATCTATGACAGTTACTTAGATGCAAGGATGACTTATCAGAACACCCTGAAACTTCTCTCCACCCAAGAAAAGATTGTCCCCAACTTCAAATGCGGCAAGTACCAGCATTTGATAGCTGCTATTGGGGGACTGGATTCTGAAGTCTCTCTTCACATGGCCACTCAATTAGGCACCTACAAGATTCCACAGGTACAATCAACATGTGAACAAGGAAATGTTTTCTGAAAATGTTAGTCTTTGGAATGTATACTCATGAATATCCATGTACTTTTATAAACGCAGGGATATTTTGATTTATTTCGGTTCCATCCATATATTATGCCTTAGGTTTGTCCATATTTCTTCCAATATTTCTTTCAAAACAGGAATGACATAATTTTCATGAAACAACTTACTTGTCTTTATGTGATATTTCTGATCTCTTCTTCCCTATAAGACTGAATAACTAAGGTCAATTTTGCCTGTACAATTCTTTGGCACTGTGATATCCAAAGCTTTCTGACACATTGCTCAGCATCATGCAAATTTTTCTGGAAAAGGAATAAAATCCACTAACGCAATAAACCCTGTCTTCCATCAGTTTAGTTATGCTTTGTGCTCTAGGTATACTTCACGACCATTGTTCTGGATGCTTTGATTTTTCTCATGCAATTTTGGAATAATTTTTTTTTTATCTCTGAACTGATAGACAAAAATTCAGAATAGATCCATATCACTTTTAATTTACCTTTAAATCAATCCACTTTCCACCTGACTTAATAAGAATAATGCCAGTATTTCTATGCTGCCTTTCTGGTCATTGGATTTCTCCTCTGACCTCTGGTGGTTTACATGGGCAGGGTTTTCTCAACCCCATATAGGAGTTGTTACAATCACAAGTTCTATCTATCAAAAGCACTACAGTCTAGGTCCCCTTCACAGTCTGGTATCTCTCTGGCTGCTCACACTCCCACACATAGCTTGACAGGCAACTCCTCTACTCCCACTGAAAGGGTCGTCATTTCTGCTCCTTTCACTATCTGGAGAGAATCAGGGTGCCAGTCCTAAGCAGTGCTGGACTGGTGTGGCCGACCGGCCAGTGCCATATCTGACACTGCTTAGGAGAGGCTGGAGCCTCCCCACGGCAAGGAAGTGTTCACTCCCTTACTGTAGGGGAGGCTCCAGCCTCCCCTATGTGCCCCTCAGATCTGCACCCGCTAAATAGTGGATGCAGATCCAAGGAGACTGTGCAGCCTTAATCGGGGCCGCACAGTCTCCTGGACGGACTTAGGAGGCTGCCGTATGGCCGCCTCCCAAGCCTGCCCATGTCCCGGCCCTAACCTCCCTCCCCCCCCACCAATCCCCGTCCTGGAACGGGACGGTTCCTCCATTGCGCCGACTAGCTTCGGTAGGTGCAAGGAAGGCTCCCTCTTGGTGCTCTGAAGCTGACGGTACTCCTAGCGTCGCCTTCAGAGCATTAGCACCAATGCAGGGGTGCTGCTCGGTACCCCTGTGTCAGCGCTAATGATGTAGCACCGATGCAACAACATTGTGTCAGCGCTACGTCCATTATAGGATGGCGCTGTCATCTCTGTCGGCAGCGTTTATCAGCAGTTCACAGCTACTTCTGGCTGACTCAAACTGCCGTCCCAGGTAACCTTCAGGTTACAGAGGCGGCAGCTCTTCCACTCAGCCAGGACCTCCTGATATAGTCAGCCTTTTATTTGAGAATGGTATTCCTTCTCAGCAGATCTATAGCTGGATCTGCCATACCATTACCATTTAGCATCAGGTTTGATCCTCAAATTTACTCTTCTTAAATTTTCCTTAGATTGCCTACTGTGCATCATTTCCAATAAGGAATGTTAAAGTGCAGCTCCCTTCTTTTTACCGGATGGTCCCCAATGAGGCACATCAGTACAGAGGGATTGTCCATCTACTTGAGCATTTCCAATGGACATGGGTTGGGATTGTTGCTTCCAAAGATGATAATGGAGAAAGATTTGTGCAGACCATGACAAACATGCTTTCTGAGCATGGAATGTGTGCCGCCTTTAGTACAAGAATTCCAGTCCTATCTCAGCTTACAGAGATGGTTCAAATAATAGACTCGGTAAATACAGCACATCCTTTTGTATCCAGCATGCTCTCACTAATCAGTTCTGAGGTCAAAGTAATGGTTGTCAATGCCAATGGTCAGACCACAACAGGCTTGAAATGGATAATATATTTTTATACATTGTTAGAAGATGCTGCAGTGGCTTCTATAGGGAAAGTGTGGATTATGACAGCCCGGTGGGATTTCTCATCATTGGCGAAGGAGAGGGATTTTGATATTCAAGTCTTCCATGGGACCTTGTCTTTTGCAATCCACTCCAATGAAGTGTTGAGGTTTTCAGAATTTCTTCGGCTCCTACATCCTGACTCACAAAGCGGAGACGATTATATCAGGATCTTCTGGGAACAGGCATTTGACTGTTTTTTCCCTGACTCTGAAAATGGCAAAGAGAGCAGCAATATTTGCACTGACCAAGAGAGATTGGAGGATCTCCCAGGGACCCTTTTTGAAATGAGCATGACTGGCCAAAGCTACAGCATCTACAATGCGGTCCATGCTATAGCACATGCATTGCAAAAGATGTCCTTATCCAGGCCCCAGTGCAGAGCAATGAGGGACCAATGTAGATCATTACCAAATCTGCAAAGCAATCAGGTAGTATTCCACTTGTAAATCAGTTCCCTCATTCATGGTGACACAAGATGAGTAGACAAATCATTCTATTGGATTCAGAGTTAGAAATGTTTAAATTCGCTTATGGCTCAATCCTATTCAGGGCCTTTGCCAATGAAACAAGAGTCCCATCATCAACATTTGGGACATTTCAGCTGAGAAGGAGCAGAATCACTGCAAAAAAAGTGCATCCAAGCCCTAACTTGACCAATTGTTCCAGAAGGGTACCATAGTCAATAGTGTTAAAAGCCACTGACCACCCAATTCTAACCTGTGCTGGAACATGGAAGCCAGCTTGCCTGCCCATATCCAGCATTAAGCCATTGTGAGCAGACCTGCACCTGATTTAGAGCACAATCCTAACCTGGAGTTAGACCAGCAAAGTTCAGCTGGCCCAAGGGCCATTGTAAAGCACATTCAGACCACTCTCTGAGTCAGGGAGGATGGTTCACATCTGTGTGCTGGCCTCTCTGACTCCGAGAGGGGTCCAAACATACATTACAGTGTCTCTTCTGCCGGCCAAACTCCAGGTTAGGATTGAGCTCTTAATCCTGTTAGCAACCAGGATTTCCCACCATTTCTAATGTCTCTCCCACATCTTTCAAACCAGCTTCATCCTTTCTTGAGGAGCATCTCATTTAACAACAGTGCTGGCGATACAGTGTCTTTTAATGAGGAGGGAGAATTAGCAGGTGGATTTGACCTGATCAACTGGGTGACTTTCTCAAACCAGTCCTTCTCAAGAAGGAAAGCAGGAGTGATGGATCCATGGGGTCCCCCTGGCAAAGAGTTCACCATTCATGAGGAGGCCATCACATGGCACAGCATGTTTAAACAGGTGGGAGCTGACCATTTGTTGTAAGGCGGAAAGCTAAATGAGAAATGTTCCAATATGAAAACTTAGTGATTTCATGTGAATGATATATGAGCAAAAATATGCTATCTCCCTTTCCCTGTTTTGTATTATTTGCTAAAGTGCATAACATACACAACCATTTAACCAAGGACTGGTTTAAGAATTAGCCATGTGAGAAAGTCATGCTGCTGCATTTCTATATAATTATTTTCTTTAAAATCAGCTGTAAGAATTTTTATGTCTGTAATTTTCAGAGTTGGCAGAATTAATTCTGAGGGTTGGGAGAGTTAAAACAGATAAAAGGAAGTACTTTTTAACCCAGTGGGTAGTTAATCTGTGGAACTCTTTGCCACAGGAGGTGGTGATGGCATCTGGTCTAGATGCCTTTAAGGGAGGATTGGACGGATTTCTGGAAGAAAAGTCCATCGTGCGCTAAAGGCCATGATGGATTGTGCAACCTCCTTACATTAGTAGGAGGCTACTTCAGAGTGGGATGTGGTGGCGCAGTAGGTTAATCCGCTGTTGCTGGGCTTTCGACCGCAAGGTTGGGAGTTCCAGACTGCGCGACGGAGTGAGCTCCTGTTGCTTGTCCCAGCTCCTGCCAACCTAGCAGTTCAAAAGCACCTAAATGCAAGTAGACTTCAGTGGGAAGGGAACGGCGTTCCGTGCGCTACGGCATAGAGTCATGCTGGCCACATGACCACAGAAGCTTGTCCTCGGACAAAAATGCTGGCTCTACAGGCTTTGAAACGGAGATGAGCACTGCCACCGACAGTCGGTCATGACTAGACCATTCGGTCGTGGGGAAACCTTTACCTTTTACTTCAGAGTACCGGGTGTAAGGGAGTGGCAACAGGATCCAAGCATCTTGTTGTCTCATGCCTCCCTGGGGCACCTGGTGGGCCGCTGTGAGATACAGGAAGCTGGACTAGATGGTCCTTTGGCCTGATCCAGCAGGGCTCTTCTTATGTTCTTATGTTAATGAACAATCACAAACAGCAAAAGACTCCAAAGAAAATATTTTGTAAATGGTTCTATCTCTTTTCAAACCAGCCCCAAGAAAACCAATTCAAACATGAGCTTTTACTTTCAGAAGTTCTGTTCATGTGTCAAATATCAAGCTTCAAAAATTCATTAGTTCATGATTGCGCCTGTTCATCTCTTATCCATTCCCTTCCTTGTCAAAGGGAAGCCAGTTGGTCTATGATGAGGAAGGGACATAGCTATAGAAGTGCAGGGGGGTGCAATTGCACAGGGCAACAAGCTTTAAGGTGGCACAAGCTGAGTTTGAAACTAGTGGCCAAAATGGTGAAAACCTTAATATATATGAATAATAACATTATTCAATGCTTAAATAGAGTTGGAAATGTAATTTAATGCAGAATGCAATGAAACAAACCAGAGTATAGTATCTTTATTCTATCAAACATTATGGCCAAAAACCTAGAAAAGGAAAATACAACTGTCATGTAAAAATTGTGATTTGTTAAAATCATGGTTTTGGGGAATAACACTGTCATGTTATATATAATTCAATGCAGATTTCATGCAAAATGCAATGAAACAAATCAGTAGTAATAGCTTCATTCTATCAGAAGTTATGGCCCAAACCCCCAAGAAAACAAAAATACAACTGTGATGTCACTTCCTGTTGTGAAATCACTTCCGGGACATCATTTTGCCCTTTGCACATTTTGCCTTTCAAGTCAGCTATGTCAGTGAGATGAGGGCATAAGTTGGTTTATTAGGTAGATGAGTGATACAAGTTTTTCTTTTTTTTTTTAACATAGGTCCAGCCTATTGCTATGTGTAATGACCACTGCTATCCGGGTTACAGCAGAAAAAAGAAGGAAGGGAAGCCATTTTGTTGCTATGATTGTGATCCATGCCCCGAAGGGAAGATTTCATACCTAAAGGGTAGGAGATATACAGCATAATCCTATACATAATCCTATACATGAGAAGTAAGTTCCAATATCTTCTATTGGGTTCACTTCCAAGTAAGTATGCCTAATATTTCATATAGTCGTGTGCAATGTTATGAATCATGTACTTCATAATATTCTTAATTAGTTCTCACTTGTATTCCAGTTCCATTCTTCAAAACTGCTAACTCTAGTGCAGAGGATATATCTACTCATTCATATGCGTTCATGCATTTCCAAAACACTTTCTTTTGTATTATAATCTACAAAAACACCACACTGAGCACAGCATGCTAAAATTATCAGAGCATTGCTTCTTTATTAATATGCAATATTAATTGCCACAGTGAAACTGACAATTGGATGGAAATTCCTCCAATGAGAAGCAGCTTTGCAGAGAAGAGATTAGCTTCCTACTACTTGTTCATGCAGCCAGAGGAAAGCAATATACCAAAGAAAACTGGATCAAGGAACAAACCCCAGGAATTAAAGATTAATCCATCCACTTTAAGTATTGGGTGAGAAGGGAAGAGATGGCATGATTAATACATTGAAACAAAATTTGTTCTCTTGTTTCAGACATGGATGACTGTCTCAAATGTCAAGAGAGTCAATTTCCAAACAAGAATCACGATACGTGCCTGCCCAAGAACTTCAATTTCCTCTCTTCCGCAGACCCCTTGGGAATTGCACTCAGTGTCTTGGCTTCCTCTTTCTCTTTGGTTACAATGTTGGTGCTCAGGATTTTCATGAAGAATCAAGACACCCCCATCGTCAAAGCCAACAATCGAGGCCTTACCTACTCTTTGCTTGTCTCCTTATTGCTCTGCTTCCTCTGCTCCCTGCTATTCATTGGCCAACCCCAGGAAGTGACCTGTTATTTACGACAAACATCTTTTGGTCTGGTCTTCTCAGTGGCTGTTTCTTGTATTTTGGCAAAAACCATCACTGTGGTTCTGGCTTTTATGGCCACCAAGCCAGGATCCCGGATGAGGAAATGGGTGGGCAAAAGACTGGCCAACGCCATCATCCTTGGTTGCTCCCTGATTCAAGCGTGTATTTGTGTTGTATGGCTCTGCACATCTCCTCCATTTCCAGATTTGGACATGGACTCTCTGGCTGAAGAAATCATAGTAGAATGCAATGAAGGCTCCATCACTATGTTTTATTGTGTTCTGGGGTACCTGGGATTTCTGGCTACTGTTAGCTTCATTGTGGCTTTCCTGGCCAGGAAGTTGCCGGACAGCTTCAACGAAGCCAAGTTCATCACCTTCAGCATGTTGGTCTTTTGCAGTGTCTGGCTTTCCTTTCTTCCTTCTTATCTGAGCACCAAGGGAAAGTCCATGGTGGCTGTGGAGATCTTCTCCATCTTGGCCTCCAGTGCTGGTTTGCTGGGCTGTATCTTTTTCCCAAAATGCTACATAATCATCCTAAGACCTGAGCTGAACCGTAAAGGTCAGCTCATAAGGAGACATTAATAAGCATCTTTTTTTCTTTTGTGTAATGTGTGAGTACTTATGCATTATTTGTTGACTCCTCTCCCCTTCCCCAGTCTTGGTAGCAAACCAATGAAACCGAAGCAAAATTTGCAAATGGGCATTCTATGGTCCCCATAGAAGTTTCCTTTAATAATCCAACTTTTGTCTTAAATACAGTTGCATTTTCTGAACTCTTGTCGAGAACTGACATAGGTCGAGTTGTGTCTAATCATTTAATTGGGAGGGAACAAGTTGTATGTCGCTGCACCTAGATCAGATCATGCCCAAAAGACACTAGAATAGCAGAAACAGTGTGATTGGCATAGCAGCCATAAATGAGAAAAGTCACATCAGGGTTGGGTTTACTCCCAGGAAAGTGAGTATAGGTCGGCTCTCTGTATCCATGGTTTTGGGACTTGTGGATTCCACTCACCACAGCTCCCTGACCCGTGTTGGAAGGGCTGATCTGAACCCTCCAGACATGCATGGAGGTGCCCTCTGGCCATATCCTGAGGCTTTCTGTAATGCAGGGAAGCCATACACAGCCTCACCATGTCTTTAAGGTAGAGGTTTCCTCACGACCGAATGGTCTAGTCGTGACCGACTGTAGGGGGCGATGCTCATTTCCGTCTCAAAGCCTGTAGAGCCGGTATTTTGTCCAAGGACAAGCTTCCGTGGTCATGTGGCCGGCATGACTATATGCCGAAGCACCCGGAACACCATTCCCTTCCCACCGAAGTGGTCCCTATTTATCTACTTGCATTTTTCAGTGCTTTTGAACTGCTAGGTTGGCAGGAGCTGGGACAAGCAACAGGAGCTCACTCCGTCGCGCAGTTTTGAACTCCCAACCTTCTGGTCGGAAAGCCCAGCAGCAGCAGTTTAACCTGTTGCGCCACCACGTCCCTCACCATGTCTTTAGAGGCCTCTAAAATGCACTTCCACCTTTTTGAATGAGCTCCAGCCAGCTACTTTTCTTCCAGCTCAGGTAGGCATTCAGTGTTGCGAGGAGGCCAGAGGACAACTCCAGTCACTTTGGGAGGTCCTCTAAGAGACCCATTGCAGATCCTGTTACCTGCTGAGTTTGGCATCCATAGGGCTTCCGGGAACATGGAATGCTAAGGACAGACTATATAGGATTGCAGCCTTAGGGCCTATTCCTATCCAACTTGCCAGCATGGATGCAGCTGTGATAATGGGATAATGTGCTGCATCCAGCGTGGGGGGGGGAGTCATGGAAGCAGCCTCCAGCTAAGGGAACGATGGTTTCCTTATCTCAGGGCTGCACAGAGGCTGCATCAGCACCTCAGTTGGATAGGCACGAGCCCTTCATCCAGTAGTGGGATCTAAATGATTTAGGAACAGGAACTCACTTTTGATTGACACTTGTCGGGAACCCGGAACCAGCCACGGAGCCCGTTAGGATCCGGAATGCCCGTTCTGGTCTGTTCCCCCTGAATGACATCACTGCCTTCGCCCCCCTAGGAATCTGGAGTCGCTCCCTTTAACTCTCTGAGTGCCGGCCAACCAAGAAGAAAAGCTCTTTGCAGAGGAATTGGGAGGGGTGAGGAGGGAGAGTGAAGTGGGCGGAGTCAGCCCTAATTTTAACTAGTGGAACTGAGTTCCCCCGCGTTCCCCCTCAATCCCACCACTGCCTTCATCTGGTTACCAGAAATGGGAATGGGCTTTGGAGTCTTCCGTATTACAGGCCAATTAAAGGAATATTTCTTAACAATGGAACCAAAATTCAAATATGCAAAAAAACATTACTCAATGTTTAAATCCCAAAATTGAGTGGTACAGGAGATGTTTCAGTGGGGATCTCCAGTGGGGATCTGCAGATGTACTGCCAACATGTACTATACAGATGTCAAGCGCATACAAACAGGAGGCAGTGCAATGTGATCAGCACTGAAGCATTGTTTCCCTTTCCTTGTCTGATGCAATTATTAGTTCCCCTAATGCAATAGTCCAGAGCGATAGTTTGAAAATCTATAATTAACTTCAATTGCTTAGTGTTCTGCTCTGCCTTGCCAAAGCTCTCATGGGTTCTGTGAGGCCCAAAGCACAATCAAGAGCCAATTTCATTGCTGAATTCATCAACATATTCTGGAGCTATTCAAAGCTATTGAAGCTGATGGTGGGTGACAGAAGGGACCCTCTCAGTCAAGGTTTTGCCAAGATGGGAGGGATACTTCTGTTATTGCTGCTGTTGATTCTGGGCCTGCAGTTTCCTCCAACTGAATGCAAGGCGCAGTCTGTGCTGTGCACCATCACGGATCCTCCCCAGTTCCCATACAAGTATCATCAGAGCGGAGACTTGATCATTGGAGCGATGGCTTCCCAGTTTGGCTGCCTCTTTGAGGACCTTTCTTTCAGCGAACACCCGAAAACCAAGCTGATGGATGAACTTATGTAAGAAAATGTCTTAATTCAGCTGCTACAACATTCAACAACCTACATCATACCCATGGCAACAATGTCATGGGATGTTCAGAGCAGATTCTGCCTTTCGGGTGATTTGGCTACATTTACCTCTATTAATAGGATTCATTTAACTATTGTAGAAATACATTGTCTTCGTAGTGACATGTTTGGGATCTTGATTTATTTTTGTCTTCTAGTGCAGTTTTTTAATTCCTCATCTTTCCTAAATCAGCAATGCACTTTCATCTGGTTAAGGACAAAAGTCCGACACGGATGAAGGTCAAAGCATAGCCCTATTTAGCTTGCAAATTTATTTTGGCCAGGAAAAAATAATAGCTAACTATGTAACACATGTTAGGAAAGTTAGGAAAGATTGCACTACAGATATTATGATGATCTATCTTTTTTCTTTTTTTTTTTTTTGCCTTTCTCATCTTACGAGGGCTTGACGATATATAACCTTCACATTTGAAAACAGGATGCTGGCGGGGAAATACTGAGAAATTCAAAGTGCAGAGATAAGAATTTTATCTGTATATTAGAAGTTAGGGGAAAAAAGCCATCTATTCTTTACTTCAACTATTTCCTGTGTGCCTGAAGTTTTATACAGTCCGGTACTATAGAATTTGAGGCTACCAACACACACACACACACACACACACACACACACACACACACACACACACCAAAATCTGTCTGGGACCAACTGGAGGTGGTGCCATGACAGGAAATGCCATCATTTTGATACCAGAGCCTGCTGCTTTCCTGAGAATGGAACAGTATGCTTGTGGCTGTTCGTGTGGTTGCTGGGGCTCATCGGTTCAGCTCTGGGCCGTTGCTTCAGCAGCTACATTGGCTGCTGGTTCCTTTCCGGGCCCAATTCAAAGTGCAAAATTTGACTTTTTTTGACTTTTAAAGCCCTTTTAAAGCCCTTTACGGCTCAGGTCCAGGGTATTTGAGGGACCACCTCCTTCCATATAATCCTACCCATACTCTTAGGTCATCTGGGGGGCCCCTTCTGATTGCGCCACCACCAGGAGAGGTGAGGGGGATGGCGACCAGCAATAGGGCCTTCTCAGTGGTGGCCCCCCAACTTTGGAATACCCGCCCCTTAGAATTAAGAACTGCTCCCACTTTGGCAACATTTCGGCAGGGGTTGAAGACTTTTTTATTTAAACAAGCCTTCAATTGTTGACTGGCTGCCTGGCATTTTACATTCATTTTACATACTTCATTTTATATTCTAAAGGATCCACGGGGCTTGCTTGTTTTAAATTTTAAATTTTTAACTGTTTAGATATTGTTTTTAATATTGTTTTAATCGTTATATTTGTGGTTTATAAAATGATGATTTAATGTTGTAACCCGCCTTGGGTGCCGATGGGGCAGAAAGGAGGGATAAAAATTAAACAAACAAACAAACAAACAAACAAACAAATAAATAAATATGTTGGGCTATTTCTCAGTCATTTTCCAATAGCAAAGTGATTCAGAAAGAAAAAAGAATAACCCTATTTACAACCTTGACACAGGCAAAACAACAACACAGCCCTCCCCCTTTCCAGCATCCCATCTTCCCACATTTTCAATATGGCTTCGCAACCCACCTTAAATAGACTCACGATCCACTGCGGGGTCCCGACCCACAGTTTGGGAATCACTGAGATAAAAGAAACATTAAATATCTGTTCCATTTTTAAAAGTAACATTTTTTTTAGCCCAACTCCAAAGAACTACCAGCATGTCTTATCCTTGGTATTTGCTGTGAAGGAGATCAATGAGAACCCCAAGATCCTTCCCAATGCCAGCCTGGGGTTCCACATTTACGACAGCTACTTAAATGCAAGGCTGACTCATCAGAACACTATGAAACTTCTCTCCACCCAAGGAAGGATTGTCCCCAACTTCAAGTGTGAGAAGCACCAGCATCTGATAGCTGTCATTGGGGCACTTGATTCTGAAACATCTCTTCACATGGTGACTCAATTAGGCATCTACAAAATTCCACAGGTACAATTGACTTGTGGGTTAGGAAACTGGCTAGGATTGGGCTGCCTAAGTGGTACTGTGAGGACAATTAAACATGAGATTTGGTTTTGATGGAGAAAAGGATAGGAGGAAGAGTAATGCAACATGACTATTGAAAGTATAGTTGAAGAAAACTCATGACAAAACTTCTTCTATCCTTTTTGATGTTCCAAAGTCACATATGTTGTTGTTATTGCTGTCAGTAATTATATACCACTTTTCAACAACAACAACAACAAAAAGTTCCCATGGTTCACAGACAAAAACCAAATAATTAAGGGCCAAATCCTATCCAAGTTTCCAATTGTGATGTAGCCATCTCAATGGTGTGTGTGCTACATTCTGTGATGATGGGGCTTCCTTAAGGTATGGGAACATTTGTTTCCCTACATCAGGGCTGCATTGCAACTGCATCAGCACCAGAAAGTTGGATAGGATTGGGCCTTTAGTGGCTCCCTGTCTCCATATATAGTTTTTTGTTTTAGACTTCCACTGATTTGGTTTTGCTTGGCTCCTTGGATTTAATATGACACATCAGGGAGGATGGTGCACGTCTCTTTGCTGGCCTCTCTGACTCCAAGAGTGGTCCTAACGTACTTTACGGAGTCCCTTGTGCCAGCCAAACTTTGCAGGCCTAACTGTGCCGGCCTAACTCCAGGTTAGGATTTGTGCCCTAAATTCATTTGCATTTCTTCTGTGCAAAGTAAGTGGTTAGCCTATTACTTCAGAAGTTAGTTTCATGTCAGCAGGTGTTTGGCATGACTCATTACAGTTTGTCATCAGCAGGCGCATATCTGACCTGTTGCCCGGGGTGGCGCGAGCCATGGGCGCCGGGCAGCAGCGGGGCGCCGGGGTGCCAATGCGTGTAGAAAAGCGCACGATTTTTGGCCCGCCTGCCCACCCTCACCTCCATTACGCTCAGAAATGAAGCGTTTCCGGGTGCAGGGAGGCATTTTGGAGTGATGCGCGGGGGCGGGGCAACGTCCTGGGGGTGTGGTTTCGTCGCTTGCGATGGGCGCGTTCCGGCCTCCGTGTGTCCCTGGTCATCAGTTCTGTTCCAATTCTGAACATTATAATGATTCTTTTTCTATTACATAGATTGCTTACTGTGCATTCGCTCCAGTGATGAATGCTAAAATGCTGCTCCCTTCCTTTTACCGGATGGTCCCCAATGAAGCTCATCAGTATAGAGGGATTGTCCTTCTCCTTCAACATTTCCAATGGACATGGGTGGGGATCCTTGCAATGGATGATGACGATAATGGAGAAAAGTTTTTGCACATCATGATGGAAATGCTTTCTGAGCATGGAATCTGTACAGCCATTATCCAAGACATACCAGCACTAGCTGTATTTGAAGTAGCTGCAGCAGTGGGACACTTGATGGAGACTAATGAAATAGCAGACCCTAATGTGGCTAGGGTCATCTCTCTTTTCAGTTCCGAAGTCCGTGTGTATGTCGTGAATGCACAGGTACAGGCCATGGCCATTTTGAAATGGATGCTGTGTCTTTATTCAATCTTAGACAGTACTACCAAAACGAATACAGGTAAAGTCTGGATTATGACAGCACAGTGGGATTTCTCTACAACATCAGTTCTCAGGAACTTAGACATACATGCTTTCCATGGTTCCTTGTCTTTTGCAATCCACTCCAAAGAAGTGCCAAGCTTTTCGGAATTCCTGAAACTCCTACATCCTGACTCACAAAGTGGAGATGATTATATCAGGATCTTCTGGGAACAGGCATTTGACTGTTTTTTCCCTGACTCTAATAAAGACAGCAGCAATATTTGTACTGGCCAAGAGAGATTGGAGAATCTGCCAAGGACTCTGTTTGAAATGAGCATGACTGGCCAAAGCTACAGCATCTACAATGCGGTCCATGCAGTAGCACATGCATTGCAAAAGACGTCTTCATTCACATCCGACCTTGGAGCATCGGTCAACATGCGCAGACGGTTTCCTCCAAATCTGCAAAGTAATCTGGTTAGATTCCACTTGCAAATCAGGTCCCTTGTTCATGCTGACTTTTGGAGCGTAGAGAACCACAGCCATTCTGTTGGGATCAAAGATGGCCTCTGGACATTTGTTCTGGTGGCATCAGTGTTTATAACGGTGGTGTATATCAGTATTCCAGGACAGACCGCAGGTGATGTCATCCTGAAAGTGATGTCATGGCCGGAAGTCAGAGCATGCTGCTTTCTTGAGAATGCAAGAATAAAATGGGTTATTTCTCAGCCATTTTGCAAAAGCAAAGTGAATCACAGCGCAATCCTATACCCCCCGTAGCGCTGGTGCTGCGCTCTTGCACCAGCCGAACGCTGTCGCGAACATGCCGTAAAGCATGTCTGCCTTGATGCTATGGTGCTCGGCCAGCGCATGCGTCAGCATCAGCACTCGGGCACTGGCGCGACCGTTGGCAGCACCGGCTGTGCAGCAGTCAAGAGCCGGCATCGCTCGGTTGGCGCAGGACCTCCGCGAGGGTGTTCCAGAGGTGGTCTGGGGGCATAATTGGGTGGCGCAGCAGGTTCACCCACATCCACGTGCCTGTTGACCTTTTCAAAGAATTCCAAAAGGTTTGTGAGGCAAGACTTACCCTTACAGAAGCCATGCTGACTTTCCTTTAGAAGTACTTGCTCCTCTACGTGTTTTAGGATTTTATCTTTGATGAGGCTTTCCACCATCTTACCCGGAACAGACGTTAGGCTGACCAGCCTGTAGTTTCCAGGGTCCCCCCTTCTCCCTTTTTTAAAGATTGGCATAACATTGGCTATCCTCCAATCCTCTGGCACTGTGGCCGTTTGAAGGGACAAGTTGCATACTCTAGTTAAGAGGTCAGCAACTTTGTTCTTTAGTTCCTTAATAACTCTTGGGTGTATACCATCTGGGCCTGGTGACTTATTTATATGTAGTTTATCAATTTGATCTAAAACATCTTCCTTGTTAACCGTTATCTGCTTTAATTCCTTATATTAGTTAGGAAGGGCTGTTCGGGCTGTGGTATCTGCCCAAGTTCTTCTGCTGTGAAGACGGACAGAAAGAATTCATTTAATTTCTCTGCTATCTCCAAGTCCCCTTTTATCTCCTTTTTCCCTCCCTCACCATCCAGAGGGCCAATCGCCCTTATTGTCACTTTGAAAACCTGGAAAGTCTAGACTGAGAGGGCAATCCTAACCTGGAGTTAGGCCAGCACAGTTAGGCCAGCAAAGTTTGGCTGGCACAAGGGACACTGTAAAGTATGTTTGGACCACTCTCAGAGTCAGAGAGACCTGTACACAGACATGCACCATCCTCCCTGACTCTGAGAGTGGTTCAAATGCACTTTACGGTATCCCTTATGCCAGGGTGGATGGCACATGTCTTTGTGCTGGCCTCTTTGACTCCGTGAGTGGTCCTAACATACTTTACGGAGTCCCTTGCACCATAATCTTGACTGGGCCTGCTCCTGGGTAGGGCAATGCTCACCCCTCTGCTTGCTATTCCACTAACAACAGCTACAGGTACAAGTGACCAGGGCAAACCCAGCTAGTTCTCACCTCAAAAAGGTGGCTGATTCCACAGCCTACTCCCAACATGGGCACACTATCTTGTTTCAGCAGTTACAACTAGTCGATTTGACAAAGTGTCAAAGATCAAGCCATTGAGAGCAAGGCTGTATTTGTATTGCTTCAGCTCACAGCCATTTAAACAGTTCAAAGCATCTCTAGAACAACCCAACCCCAAAGTTTGTAATCTTTTTGTTTCTCTCTTCAAGTCCAGCTTCACTCTTCCCTGAGGAGCATCTCATTCAACAACAGTGCTGGAGATACAGTGTCTTTTGATGAGGAGGGAGAATTAGCCTCTGGATTTGACCTGATCAACTGGGTGACTTTCCCAAACCAGTCCTTCTTAAGGGTGAAAGCAGGAAGGATGGATCCATGGGCTTCCCCTGGCAAAGAGTTCACCATTAATCAGGATGCCATCACATGGCACCACATGTTTAATCAGGTGGGCTAGGATTAAAAAATTGTGAGATAGAAAACGAAATGGGAAATATTTTAGTATTAAAATCGTATTATCCCATATGAATGAGATATCTGATAAAATGCTCCCTCTCTTTTCCCCAGTCATCTCGGTATATGTCAAAGTGCATAATATACATAACCATCTGACATAGTCCCGAGTATTCAGTGTGAGAACAATATTTTAGTGCAGTGGTTCTCAAACTTTTTTAGCACCGGGACCCACTTGTTAGAATGACAGTCTGCCCAGGACCCACCGGAAGTGATGGCATGGCTGGAAGGGCTGTCACTGTGACACCAGAGCCTGTTGCTTTCCTGAGAATGCAACAACAAGTTGGGTTATTTCTCATCCACTTTCCAAGAGCAAAGTGAATCAGACAAAAAAAAATGCCTATTTACAACCTTGACACAAACAAAACAACCACACACCAATTCCCCCTTTCCAGCATCCCATCTTCCCAAATTTTCAATATGGCTGCTCTAGGTGCTTTGTGACCCACGTGAAATTGGCTCGAGTCGCGACCCACTGGTTGGTCCCGACCCACAGTTTGGGAACCACTGTTTTATTGCATGTGTATATAATTATTTCCAGGTAAATAAGCAGTGTGTAGAAGGGGAATATTCTATGTCTGAGATTCAGGGCACAGGATGGTGCCACATATTCCAAGGAAATCTGAAAAATAGCACCAAGGATTCTATCCACTGAACACATTAGGGCTTGCTTCAGAGTAGACATGCATAGCTGGTGCTCTAAGTCGCAAAAGACCGCTTCTCAAATACAGAAACAAAATATTTCCTCGTTTTGTACATGATGAATTAATCCAGAATGACTGTCCCAAAAGCTTTACATACAAACCTGTGCTTATGCTATATGTAGACCAGCGCCCTCTCTTTCAATCTCAATCTGTTCAATCTCAAATGCATAAAGGCCACTGATGTGCTTACTTGGTAGAGGAGCAATACATGTTCTTCTTTTTTAAAACATAGGTGCTTCCCATTGCTGTGTGTAATGATCACTGCTATTCGGGTTACAGAAGAAAAAAGAAGGAAGGGAAACCATTTTGTTGCTATGATTGTGATCCATGTCCAGAAGGAAAGATGTCATATCAGAAGGGTAGGTGACATACAACAATCATGTGTATTTACTATGTGTATTTACTTAGCCGTTAAGCCTCTGTATGTTCATTAGAACCTAATGTTGAGTGAGCATGCATAGGAGTTCAACCATACTATGCAGTATGCAGTATAATATACGGTAGTAGGCCCCTGTATCTACAGGATATATGGTCCTACTGCTACTGCGGATACCCAGATAGCCAATACATACTGTGGCAACACAAGGCATTCTGGGGCATTACTAAGCAATGCTTCAAGATGCCAAAAGGAGGCGGAGCCTGTGATTTAAACTGTCTGTTTCCTCTGCTGCCCACTTCCTGTTACCATTCTTACATTTATTTATTTATTTATTTATTTATTTATTTATTTATTTATTTATTTATTTATTTGAAGAATTTATACCCCACCTTTCCTATGCCGAAGCAAATGCTCAAAGGGGCTTACAGAGAACAAAACAAAATACAATGTGACCACAATAAGTAAAACATAATAAGTAAAACACATTAAAACAACGTATTAAAACAACAACAAATTAAATATGAACGGGAACACTGAGAGTGAAACAGGAAGAAAGCTAGACCCAATTCTCCATATCAGGACGTATTGGAGGGAGGGCAAAAGAGTTGACCAGGGGATAACATCAAGAATGATCACCGGAAAAAGGCCAGAAGTGGGTGGGAGGGCTGAAAACAAAGCTTTAAAAGAAGGCAATACCACAAGAGATGCCTTAAGAAGCTACCTAGATGACAGGCTCTGCAAAACCTGGGCTCTCCAGGGGCCTGCAATATTACTTTCAGGATTGCCAGGGCGACAGGAGAAGCAGGTCTATAGTCTGAGCAGGAAACTGGTTGGTGCTATGCATACTAGCAAGCAGGGATAGCCCAGCCAGGTCACCTGCCAAAGCCAAATGATGTTTGAAAGTTCTCCTCTCCTGAGGAACCAGGGGTGGGTCGGGGCTGGTGAAGAATCAGGAGAAGAGGCAACCCATTGGGTGCCATCTTACTCAACAAGGCCTTGTTTATTCAGCAGAAGACATCTTGGGGGACCAGGAACTCTTCTTCTCCTTTTTGCACTGAGGTACCAGGGATGGAATCTGGGCTTGGGGATCCACAAGGAGAAGAAGCAACCCACCAGGATGCCACATTACTTATCCAGGCCAAGCTGAAAAGCCTTCTTCCTTCAGCAGGAAACACCTTGGTGGACCAGGAATTAGTTACCTTGGGATCAGTGATTGGTGTTAGTGAGAGTAGAAAAATCCATACTTGCAGATATGAATCTCATCAATGTAGCTACTACATTGAAATTGAATTTCTTCATTTTTTTTTCAGATATGGATGACTGTATCAAATGTCCAGAAAGTCAGTTTCCAAACAAGAATCGAGATCAATGCCTCCCCAAGAACCTCAATTTCCTCTCTTTCATGGAACCTTTGGGAATTACACTAAATGCCTTGGCTTTGTCTTTTTCTTTGATCACAGTTGTGGTGCTCAGGATTTTCATGAAGAATCAAGACACCCCCATCGTCAAAGCCAACAATCGAGGCCTTACCTATTCTTTGCTTGTCTCCTTATTGCTCTGCTTCCTCTGCTCCCTGCTCTTCATTGGCCAGCCTCAGGCAGTGACCTGCTATTTAAGACAAACATCTTTTGGTCTGGTCTTCTCAGTGGCTGTTTCTTGTGTCTTGGCAAAAACCGTCACTGTGGTTGTGGCTTTCATGGCCACCAAGCCAGGATCGAAAATGCGGAAATGGGTGGGGAAGAGACTAGCAAATTCTGTCATCCTTTGTTGCTCCCTGATTCAAGCCATTATTTGTGCTGTGTGGCTCTGTACTTCTCCTCCATTCCCAGATGTGGACATGAACTCTCTGGCTGAAGAAATTGTGGTGGAGTGCAATGAAGGCTCCATCACCATGTTTTATTGTGTTCTGGGCTACCTGGGATTTCTGGCTACAGTCAGCTTCTTGGTGGCTTTCCAGGCCAGGAAGTTGCCAGACAGCTTCAATGAAGCCAAGTTCATCACCTTCAGCATGTTGGTCTTCTGCAGTGTTTGGCTGTCCTTTATCCCACCATACCTGAGCACCAAAGGAAAGTCCATGGTGGCTGTGGAGATCTTCTCCATTTTGGCCTCCAGTGCTGGCTTACTGGGCTGTATCTTTTTCCCCAAATGCTATATCATTATTTGCAGGCCTGAGCTGAACAGCAAGGATCAATTAATCAGGAGAAACTAACAAATGTCTGTTCCATACATTTTATTAAATCTGAATGTAAACATAGCTATCACATTTGCAGTCACTGCTCTACCAGTCCTGGTAAAATATCAGAAAACCATGCAAAACATACAAAAATTGATGTTTTAGAGCCCAATCCTATCCAACTTTCCAGTGCCAATGCAGCCATGAGGTAAGGGAACAACCTTCCCTTACATTGAGGTGGCCTCACCACCACCACCACCACCACCACCACCACCACAGGATCCAACACAAACCTGATTGGCACGGTGTACCCAGTGCTGGAAAGTTGGATAGGATTGGGCCCTTGGTTACTTGTAGGCAGGTTTTTGTAAGAATAGTATTTGCTGCCATATATACTCATCTCGGTATCTGAATAATTTCAAAGGTTTGACTGTCAATTGTGCATCATATAGTCTCTTAGCACTGTCAGTTACCATTTTGCAAGAACAAACGTGTCTGCAAAAATCTACAGCCGGCAGCCCAAATCCAGATAGGTTTGGCCTGTACAGTACATTAAGGATTCTTATGAAGAGTTTGGCTTTGAACCATGTACTTTTCCTCACCTTGTAAATTGTGTCTTATTTTGTAAGACATTTGTAAGACATTACATTTTGTGTAATGTTTATCTTGTGCCTAAACTGAAATGATGAGTAGTTCTTCCTATGTGAAAAAATAATAATAATTGGTAACTTATTGTGGAATGGAATTTATATGAATACATAGGTCAATATTGGTGTATCAGGAAACAGGTACTGAGTTGAACTGTGATATGTCCAACTGCAGTGTTTCTATATTCTTCACAAATACTATAGGCAGATTTGATTATTGGAGACTGCATTACCCTGCAGATAAAGACACAAGACCAGATAAATAAAGACACGAGACCAGAGCTTGGAGTTAACAGGGCCACTTTATTAACCATATACATATTTGTGCAGCAGAGCATTACCGAAGTGTGCGGGATCTGTGGGGAAATGGCCCTAGCCGTCTACCTCCCCGGGGTGTTCTGGATGACTACAACGGGCATGCCATCTGACTCCAGACTCTAGCCCGTCACTGCCAAGCCGAGTCCCTCATCGCCTACCTGAAGGTCGAGACAGCGTGGCCACTTAGACTCACCCTGGCCGCAGCCAAAGGGTAGGTTCGCTAAATCTGATCAGGGGATGGCCTGCCAGCCTCACCAAGCTGGTTGAGCAACTTATGAGCGGCCTGGCCGATCCCCAACTGTGCTGGCTCAGATGGACGCCAATTCCAAGCACTTACCTACCCCCCCACACGCTGCCTGCCATTTTAAGTGACCAACTAATTAGCACACCTTGACCCGCCGCAGGCTGGGGTAGGCAAAAAAACAACCAGCCAAGGCCAATCAGGCTGGAAGCCAAAAATTCCTACCTGGCCCTGAAGCGAACAGCTAATCCCAGCCTGCTAAACGGGAGGGAGGGAGGGAGGGAGGACGCCGTTCGGAGCTGGAATGAACGATGGGCAGGGTGAGCACCATCAATTTTGCGCTCGCCCCACCCCTCGCTGACATCATACAAAATGCCCCCCTCAAGCTTAGGCCTCGTGCCGGGTGAGGGGGTGGGGCAATAGGTGGCGACGTGCAAGGGTGCGTCACCGGTCTTATCTTTGTGTACATGAAAGGCCAGCACTCTGTTTGTTGTTTGTTGTTTTCTCATCTTCTATTTCCTCAGGCTCTCCCAATGGATTCTATCTGAGATGAATTTCAGAGATAAAACAGGATATGTACTCTCATTTAAATAGGGACTTAAAATGGGAGTGCTAAAGCCTCATATCCTGGAAAAAAAATACCTAAAAATATGTTTTAGCCTTGTAACCAACTCTGCTCTTATACAGATAAATCACATGTCTACCTCAACACACAGTCTTGGGCCCAGAGATACTTGGCCCAGAATTACCAAGTTGGGAGAAGAACATACTCAAGAGGTCAAAATGCAGTTTATGGTTGTTGGGGGACTATTGACTGGATAGCGGAGCAAACAACCTTAAAGTACCTCTTGTTAGGCTAGTAACCAAGAGGCCGGGATTCCCAAAATAATATATGTTATATTAAGAGATATTAAAAAAAATGAACAAAAGGTAATGTTTTCTTGCAAGATCAACTGCACAAAGATCTAAGTGGTTATTAATGAAAGCATGTGGGTAAATAGGTTGTGTATTTGCCTATACACATGTGTATATTGTATGTATGTGCATATGCATATATAATTTTATTACAATAAATGGGTATATGTCTAGCTGGAAACTCTCTCTCATTCTCAACCAAGTTTTCTTTGGAGGGGGTTCAACAGATTTTTTATGATGCTATTACCCCAGGCAAGCTCCTTCACTGTGCTTTTTGAAACCAGAGGAGATGGCCTTCCCTCTAATTCTCCAGAGTCCACCTTCACCGTGACTGCTCAATTCCAGGACCACACAAGGCTTCCATATAGTCTATGTCCTTTGGGTGATGTTTCTTCACAGGTTTAAGGCTTGCTGAAACTGTTTTCCTGCTGCAAATTCTCTAGCTCGTCCAATACAGCTTTCCGTATTCTATCCAGAAACCCCTCATTTTCCCTAATAAGCTGAAGGATAAGTAGTAGTAACCAGTGATGTCATGCAGGGGATACGCGGGGGTACGCGAGTACCAGTTTCTAGGATTACAGCTGGCCCTGCCCATTCGCCGACTCCGCCCTCTGCAACATTTGAATTTCCTGCATGTTTGAGTTGCCTGCATGTTCTCAGAGCCAGGCAGGCAGGCAGGCAGCGAGCGGAGACTTTCCTTTCCTTGCCACTGAAAAATGAGTTGCTCTGGGGTTTTAACATGATGCCAGGCCTCCTTCACATGTTCTGGGGGTGCTGTGGAATACTGTTGCAACTGTTGGGTCAGTTTAAAATCATCTGAGGCCTCAAAAAGGGCTTTTTTCATGTCACTTCCTGCCACGACATCACTTCTGGCTTATGACGTCACTTCCGGTGGGCGGGTCCCGACACGTGCCAATCAAAAGTACCTCTTATTAAATCATTTAGATGACACCACTGGTAGTAACTCCAACTCATGCATTTTCCCCTCCAGAAGGACCAGCGTTGGACTATAAAACCTTGAAAGGGGCATAATATTTGGTATTTGGCATAATATGACCAAATTGCAGAACTGACGATTGTATTACAGTCGTGTGATGATTTTGTTATGAACCAGTTAAAGTCATGAGTCACAAGTCTTTTTATTTTTTTTCTCAATACTGATGTGCTGCACTTAGTGCTGGTGGATGCAGTCATTGGGGCCTCCTCAAGGTAAGGGAATGTTTGTTTCTTTTTCCCAAGCCTGCATTCCAGCGGCATAGTGGTCTGGAGAGTTTGATAGGATTGAGCCCATATTCTGATTACCAGGAGTGTGAATGTTTTTTTTTTTGGGGGGGGGGGCTTTGGTATTACAAGTAAATTACAGGAACCTTTCTCAGCAAATGGGCTGAAATTCATATAACCAGAAAAGATTACTTTAGATCCCAAAAATGCAGGGCTACGAGAGAAGCATGTTTCAATGGGGATCGCCACAATGCAGATGTAATGCCAAAATGCAAATATACAGAAGTCAAGCAATCAAGATATAAACAGGAGGGATTACAATGTGATCAGCATTAAAGCATTGTTTCTCCTTCCCCTTCTTTGTCTGACATAATTATTAGTTCACCCAGCGCAGTGGTCCAGAGCGACAGCTTGGAAACCTATAATTACCTTCAACTGCATTGTGTCATGCTCTGTCTTGTCAAAGCTCTCAAAGGTTCCCTAATCCCGAAAGCACAATCAAGAGCCAGGTCTGAAAGCTTTTATAAAATACCATCACTGTTCTGCTCAGAGCTGGGCTGGGGAACAGTGAACAGCCTCGTCTTCCGTTGCTTAATTCATCAAAATATTCTCGATTGGGTGAAGCTCTTGAAGCTGCTGGTGGGTGATATAAAGACCCTAGACCTTCTCAGTCAAGACTTTGCCAAGATAGGAGAGAGACGTACATTGCCGGTGCTGTTGATTCTGGGCCTGCAGTTTCCTCCAACTGATTTCAAGGCGCAGTCTGTGCTGTGCACCATCACGGATCCTCCCCAGTTCCCATACAAGTATCATCAGAGCGGAGACTTGATCATTGGAGCGATGGCTTCCCAGTTTGGCTGCCTCTTTGAGGACCTTTCTTTCAGCGAACACCCGAAAACCAAGCTGATGGATGAAGTTCAGTAAGGAAATGCATTTACCCCCTTTTGATATTCAGAAGTCTAGATCATATCCATTGTATGAAGATATCATACAAAAACGAGCAGAAGAGGGTTTGGTTATGATTTCTTTTTGCAGGATACATTTAGCTTTCTTATCAGAATTCTTTCAACCACTGTATGAATATATTTCTTCCAATATATGCAGTGACTATTGCTGTCTTTCTCCTTTTATGCATATTTCACATTCCCTTATATTATATAGTTTCATGTCAAAGAGTGCCCTTAGTTTTGTATGATATAGGAAAAATATATTTTCTTGTAGCCTGCTGGGAAGAATTGGAAACCTGAATTTACCCAGCTGGAGGGCTCTTCCTCCAAGAACTGACCACAGATAGAAGCAGAGGCGTCATCCAGGCGGAACGGCCCGGTACTCTGTTCCGCTAGTTCCGCGGAGGGTCCGGGCCGCGCCGCCTCTCTGGAGGACGGGCGAGCTGCTGCTGGGCCCGCCCGCCCACCCTTGCATCCAGAATTGCTCTAAAATGGAGCGATTCCAGCGCAGTGAGGCTTGGGGAGGCGTGGCA
>JAJKFI010000226.1:227875-245041 GCA_029204185.1 Lerista edwardsae | reverse complement strand
TGGCAGCCCTCTGCCATAGGGGCGGATGGCTGTCAATCATCTGAGCGTTCCGGTACTTGGCACGCACAGATGACGTCACTGGATAGAAGCTATGAAAGTCAGAGGAGGAGATGGTCAGATCCCACACTAGGGAACATAGAACATAAGAGCCCCAATGGATCAGGCAAAAGGCCCATCTAGTCCAGCTTCCTGCATCTCGTAGAGGCCCACCAGATGCCTCAGAGAATACACAAGACAAGAAGACATGTGCATCTCGTTGCCACTCCCCTGCATCCGCACTCCAAGGTAGCCTACCTCTAAAGTAAGGAGGTTGCACTAACCATCATGGCTTGTGGCCTCTGACAGACCAGAAATCTGCCCAGTCCCCTTTTAAAGGCATCTAGGCCAGATGCCGTCAGCACCTCCTGTGGCAAGGAGTTCCACAGACTAATTACCCACTGGGTAAAAAAGTATTTCCTTTTATCTGTTCTCATTCTCCCAATACTCAACTTTAGTGGATGCTCCCTGATTCAAGTATTGTGAGAGAGGGAAACGAACCTCTCTCTAGTTCTAGGGGGAGAACCATAGGTTGTGATAAAATTGACAAAACATATTTCCTGCACCCTTCAGCTGCTTGTCTGACCCTTGTCAGATGTTTTGTGTCAGTTAACAGTGGAAAGTGAACATATCAATTATAATAAGATGCTATAGATGAAGATGGGCAAGATTCAAAGTTAAGCAATTCTTAGTAGTATTGCTTTCAAGTGGGAGGGGGTTCCAAAAATCTGTACTTTCTATACAAGTTTTGCATGTGCTTAACTTGGTCTGAATTTGTCCCCTTTCATTTTATTTGATTCCAAAATAATCTTGTATGATTCTTTATAGCATGTACTATGCCTGGGGGGAAATGCTGAGATGATAAATTGCCTAGTTAAGAATTTTATCCATATATCAGGAAATATTACACTGTTTTAATGTTTTTATTCTTTACATACATAATTTTATGTGTGTTGAATTTTTTTATAAAATTATGTTTTATAACAGTTGAGGCTGCAAACACACACACACACACGCACACACACACACACACACACACACAGAGAGAGAGAGAGAGAGAGAGGGGGGGGCGACGACATGAAATAACTTTATTTTTTAGTCCTGAGAAGTTCAAAGTACCTAGATAAAAATTTTTACCCATGTATCAGAAGTTAGGAAACACTGCACTTTTTAAATGATCAATCGATTCTTTACCTCCATTATTTTCTGTGGGATTGAAGTTTTATACCATTCAATACTATAGCATTTGAGGCTACCAACACACACACACACACACACACACACACACACACAGAGAGAGAGAGAGAGAGAGAGAGAGAGAGAGAGAGAGAGAGAGAGAGGGAGAGGGAGAGGGAGAGAGAGCTGTATGGCTCAGAAGTGGTCAGCATTTGTGATGAATCCATACTGAGGTTTCTTGATATGCATTTTCAGCTGCTCCTTTTTAACTATCCATCTCTAAAGCAAGCCGGGGTGCAATCCTGAGGATGGGTTAGGCCAGCACATGGCACTAGTACCAGACCGGAAGTGTTGCAAACATGCTGTAAGGCATGTCTGCACCTCTCAGAAAGGCAGATGGGCTGGCCCAGGCAGTTGCGCTGGCCCACGGAGGCCAGATCCTGCATCCAAGCTGCCCCTGAAAAGCACCAGCTGAGTTTGGCTGGTGTGGGGAGTTGGGAGGGTGGTAGAAAAGCAAGGGAGGATAGGAGGGAAGTGTTTCGGGGTATGGGAAGGGTGGGAATATGGGCAGGCGGCTCAGAGAGGGGGTGGAGACAGAATCTGGGTCTTATGCTGGATCCTAACCCCCAGCCCCGGCCCAGTTGGCCTTGCACAGGCCTCTGGGATTTGCACCAGTGACTTGGTTGAGTAGCAAATCCAAGTAGCCCTATTGGGGCTGCTGGGGGCTGCCCCAGTGTAAAAGGAAAATATGCCCTTACCCCTAGGCAGCATCAAACTTTCTCCTCTACTGCACTGAATACAATGCAGGCCTGCACAGTATAGGATTGGGTTGTTAGTGAAAGAACACATGACGTCGCTAGGTAGGGCTGGGAAAGACTCTTCTCTGTCCAAAACTCTGAAAAGTGATTGTGAGGCCAGGTAGATGATACAGAGCCATATAGCCCAGTGGTCTGCTGTAAATGTCGCAAACTGCTGTGACTCTCCTAACTGCAAGGGCCATGGGAAGCAGGCCCAGGGGTCTGTGCTTCTGCATGGCACCGCCATTTGATCTTCATTATTGTGCAGCTGTCATTATCTTGGTCAATAGATGTTAGTGAATTGTAACACGCGTCCATTTTTGCCTGCTTTAGGCGACATGCCACTTTTGATCACGGACAATACCGACAATACAACTTCCGTGACTGATTTCCTACTGCTGGAGTTCTCTGATGTGCGAGACCCGCAGTATTTGCACTTCTTTGTGTTCCTAGTGCTGTACCTGGCAACGGTGGCAGGGAATCTCCTCATCATCCTGGCAATAGCCCTCGACCACCACTTGCACACGCCCATGTACTTCTTCCTGATGAACTTGGCGATGGTGGATCTTGGAACAATTTCTGTCACCGTACCCAAATCCATAGCAAATTCCCTGTTGAATCCCCGGTTGATTTCATACTCGGGATGCGTGGCGCAGATTTTCTTCCTTCTGCTTTTTATAGCATCAGATCTTGCCTTCCTCACAGTGATGGCACTGGACCGGTACATTGCCATTTGCAATCCACTGCAATACAAGGCAATAATGAACAGAGCTGCCTGTATGCAATTGATGGCCAGCTCATGGATCAGTGCCCTTCTGTATGGAGTTGTACACACAGGTAGCACATTTGCAAACTCCTTCTGCTCCAATGTTGTTGATCAGTTCTTCTGTGAGATCCCACAGTTGCTCAAGCTTACCTGTTCAGATTTATATCTAGTTGAAGTTGCGGTTCTGGCACTCAGTGTTTTTCTAGTGCTAGGCTGCTTCATTTTCATTATCATATCCTATGTGCACATTTTCACTGCAGTGTTGAGGATGCGTTCTGTGCAGGGAAGGCAAAAGGTCTTCTCTACTAGCCTTCCCCATCTCACTGTGGTCTCCATGCTGGTATTCACTGGAGTCATTGTCTACCTGAGACCTGCCTCTAAATCCTCACCAGACTTGGGTTTGCTGTTTGCGGTCATATATTCCGTGGTGCCACCCCTCATGAATCCATGGATTTACAGCATGAGGAACAAGGAGATCCAGGTTGCTCTGTGGAAAATGCTGAATCCAAAGCATCGTTGTAAAAACATATTAGGTTAACATCCTCCATAACCACAACATTTTAAAATGAAATGCCTGTATTTGATGTACCGGTGGGCCCAAGAATCGACAGATCCCCTATCTGTGGTTTCAATTATCCACAGATTGGGGGTGGGGGTTACCTTCCTTTATTCTTATTTTGAATAACTAAAAAAAACCTTGCTCAGGAGGGGAAGGGAGACCACTAAATTTAACATAGGGTTCCCTCTTATTCATAGTTTCTGATATCCATGGTGAACAGATATCCCCGCAGAAATCTCTTCTAAGGGAATGATTATTCCTTTATTTTGGCTCTGCATTGCAGTTGCATTAATGCTGGATAGATGGATAGGATTGGCCCCTTACAGCCTAGTCCTATGGGCCATTTACAGCAGCAGTATTGCAAATCTGCCAGTTCAAACACCCGGAGGTCATGTGCATGCACTAGAACTGTCCAGATGCTTTGCCAAGTCAGGTAGTCAGTGGTCTGGGTGATAAATGGGAACTTTGGGGGAAGTTTGGTGTGAGGATATGGTGGGCAATTGGATGTTTGGGGGTGAAGGGGATGGCAGTGGGGCAGTTTGGGCAATGATTGAGACAGGGAACAGGAAAGGCAGTGGGCATTTTAAGAGTGGGGTAGATGGATCAGGGTGATGTGGGAGGTCTCCCCCCCAGCATTCTCTCAGACTTTGTTAGGCTTTTCCTGGCTGGCCGTGCTCTGCCTTAGCCATGTCTGCAACCATTCTGCCTTTTTCCTGGCTTCTACAGCCACGTGCAACCTCTCTGCCTTTTTCCTGGCTCTCTAGCCATGCTGAAACCACTAAGCTCCTTTTCCTCCAACAGTGCAAGCCTGAACTATTGAGAAGCAGCAACTTTGGTGGGAAAAACACTTCTTGGCAAGAGCAACTGTTAATAGTCTCCTTAGCCTGGCTCTGTGTCCCATTGTGGTAATTTGGCCTTCCAGGAACATTTGCATTGCTATGCTCAATGGTCAGATGCACATAATGCAGGACCTGGAAAGGAGAAGGTCAGACCAGGATGTCATGGAAGGAGGGGGGGACATCCTCCCTGTCCCAAAAACATGTGGAGACCTGACTCCATTTTGGATCTCATCCTGAGAGTGAAGAATTGGTGCCAGACATCTGTAAGTCACCCTTCCCCCCCCCCCCAGGATCTTGTAATGCAAAGCTGGTCTCTGACAAAAGGCTTATGCAATGACAAGTCCTGCCTAAAAATTCCATCAAGTTCTTATTCTGCCTAAAAGCCAAGAGTTTTCTCCCATCAGAATCTCTTATCAGTATTCAAATGCAAGCCCTCTTCCTGAAAGTACTTACCACTGTGATTGTGTCTCCAGCATTGTGGCTAAATCTGTCTAAGAGTCACCTCCTGCTTTTGTGTTTAAATGTGTCGAACATAATTGTTTTGCATCTGACTAGACCTTGTATTCCTGCCCCTAACCCTTTTGTTAAGGTCACACAAAGAGGGGAGGGGAGCAAAAGCCTGAAAACCCACCCATCAGATGTTTCTATTTGCTGTTGTCAATTCTACAGTTTGCATATTCAACTGTATAACTGACCAAACCCAAATGTACAATTTATACAAGTCCTGTATCTCCTTGGGGGCACAAGTCCTGTATCTCCTTGGAGGAACAAGTTCTGTAATCTCCTTGGAAGCATGCTGCATCTTGTGTCCATTTTGCTAATGTCTACACATGAGTAAAATGTACTTCTCTTTCTGCAACAACGGAGTCCTGCTGGCATTCTTTTCAATCACCGGTTCCTTGGTAAGCCACAGACCGGCCGGGATCAGGGAAATTGGGCTGGGAACAGCATTAATTCTTAGGATGCAAACAGGATAGGAATGCACATTGGGTAAACGAAACCTCAAATTGACGCCCTAAGCTTAAAGGCACAGGGGCCTGGAGAAATCACTAAATTGGCTTGATTTCCTCCTACAACAATGGCATCAGCAGACCATGCTGGATCCTATCCCCCTTCTCCCAGGCAACAAGCTCCCTACCTCTCCTATGGAGAGGTAAATAAAATATTCTCACTTAACCTTTTTCAAGTCATCTAGTTCCTCCCAAATAGCATGCAACACATGCCCCATTGAGGCAGCTGTGTCATGTAGAATGGTAGGGGATAGGATTGGGACAGTATTTGAATACATTGTCCTGAGCAAGTGCCTTCCTATTGAAGAAACCTCTTCATTCCCCTTAAATGACAGCACTCTGTGTATACTAAGAATTGAATGTAGAATCCACTGGTCACATTCATTACTCTTCTCAGAGCTCTAGACCATGAATCAAACCTAGCTTTCCACCTGTAGATATCTATTTGCACCTCATTACTGCCTGGTATCTCTAAAAACACAGTAATTTTAAACATAAGAACATAAGAAGAGCCCTGCTGGATCAGGCCAAAGGCCCATCTAGTCCAGCTTCCTGCATCTAACAGTGGCCCCACCAGGTGCCCCAGGGAGGCATGAGACAACAAGATGCTTGGATCCTGTTGCTACTCCCTTGCACCCGGTACTCTGAAGTAGCCTACTACTATGTAAGGAGGTTACAATCCATCATTGCCTATAGCCCATGATGGACTTTTCTTCCAAAAATCCATCCAATCCCCTCTTTAAGGCAGTTAGACCAGATGCCATCACCACGTACTGTGGCAAAGAGTTCCACAGGTTAACTACCCGCTGGGTAAAAAAGTACTTTATCTGTTTTAACTCTCCCAACCCTCAGTTTTAGCAGATGCCCCCTAGTTCTGGTGTTTTGAGAGAGGGAAAAGAACATCCCTCTATCGACTCTATCCCTTCCATGCATAATTTTGTATGTCTCAATCATGTCCCCCCTCAGGCGCCTTTTTTATAGGCGGAAGAGCACCAAATGCTGCAACCTTTCTTCATAAGGGAGGTGCCCCAGCCCCGTAATCATTTTCAATGCGCTCTTCTGCACCTTTTACAACTCCACTATGTCCTTTTTTGAGGTGCGGCGACCAGAACTGCACACAATATTCCAGGTGTGGCCTTACCATTGATTTGTACAATGGCATGATAATATTGGCTGTTTTATTCTCAACCCCTTTTTTAATGACCCCAAGCACGGAATTGGCCTTCTTGTGACAACAAATATTCTAATGGTGTTTACTTCCAAGTAGGATAAAGGAAGAGATATAAAACAGGCTCTTAGAAATTTCGCCTTAGCTGATCCTTGCTGTTCAGCTCAGGCCTCAGGATAATTATGTAGCATTTGGGGAAAAAGATGCAGCCCAGCAAGCCAGCACTGGAGGCCAAGATAGAGAAGATCTCCACAGCCACCATGGACTTTCCCTTGGTGCTCAGGTATGGTGGAACAAAGGACAGCCAGACACTGCAGAAGACCAACATGCTGAAGGTGATGAACTTGGCTTCATTGAAGCTGTCTGGCAACTTCCTGGCCTGGAAAGCCACCAAGAAGCTGACTGTAGCCAGAAATCCCAGGTAGCCCAGAACACAATAAAACATCGTGATGGAGCCTTCATTGCACTCTACTACAATTTCTTCCGCCAGGGAGTCCTTGTCCACATCTGGGAATGGAGGAGCAGTGCAGAGCCACACAGCACAAATAGTTGCTTGAATCAGGGAGCAACCAAGGACAATGGAGTTTGCCAGTCTTTTCCCCACCCATTTCCTCATCCGGGATCCTGGCTTGGTGGCCATGAAAGCCAGAACCACAGTGACAGTTTTTGCCAAGACACAAGAAACAGCCACTGAGAAGACCAGACCAAAAGATGTTTGCCGAAAATAGCAGGTCACTGCCTGGGGCTGGCCAATGAATAGCAGGGAACAGAGAAAGCAGAGCAATAGGCAGAGAAGCAGAGAATAGGTGAGGCTTCGATTATTGGCTTTGACAATGGGAGTGTCCTGGTTCTTGATGAAGATCCTGAGCACCAAAACTGTGACCAGAGAAAAAGACAAAGCCAAGACACTCAATGCCATTCCCAATGGCTCTGTGAAGGAGAGGAAATTGAGGCTCTTGAGAAGACATTGATCTCGCTTCTTATTTGGAAATTGACCTTTTGGACATGCGTAACAGTCATCGATGTCTGGAAAATATAGAACTGCAGTTTTAATGAATCTGTCATGCCATATTTTCTTTATATTGAGCAATATCTTCTGATGCAGACAGATCCTACTATCTTGCATTTTCAACTGAATCGAGTATCCTTTTCAATGCTGCACTCACTTCTGAGCTATTGCATAGCCAGCATTAGTCTCTTTGGACATCGTATGTACAGTAGGTATTGGGGGAGCGGCAGTGATGTCATTCAGGGGGAACGGACCAGAACGGGCGTTCCGGATCCTAACGGGCTCCGTGGCTGGTTCCGGGTTCCCGACAAGTGCCAATCAAAAGTGAGTTCCTGTTCCTAAATCATTTGAGTGACACCACTGGGGAGGGGGTCTACTGTTTGTTACAAGGCTGAGAATCCTGCTTCTCATTTGATGTGCCTCTCATGTGCACAATGACTGTGGGAAGGGAATTTGATGATTTATAATGAAGCAATGCACAAACCATACCATCCTCGTTGGCTTAAGAGGGATGTTATACTGAAGAGGAAAGAGGAAAGAGGAAAGAGGGATGTTATACTGAAGAGTACAAGAGGAAAATATACAATGGTGTACAAGAGAAAAAACATATAATGGAGGAGATGTAGTAGAACCTTCTTTTGGCATGAGAATTGCCCTAGGGGTGGGCTGTCAATCTTGGAATGATGGTATGAAACTCTCTCTGTTGTTCTGTGGACCAAATAGCTAGAGGCCACACACAGGTGACAGCAGCCCACTGAACTTCCTCCATTGTGCAGAGGGGGAAATGAACAGGAAGGACTGTTGGTAACAGTTCAGGGGGGAGGCCAAGCCTGGCATGGTTTGGGAGCAGGAGAGGGTAGCTACGCAATCCTTTCGTGGCTACCCAGTCCTTTGGCAACACACATGCATTGGCACAAGGGCGCTCTTGGATTGCACCTTTCGAAAGATGTTAGCTTTTCAGTGGCCACTAGTTGCCTCCCAGCATAGCAGCATCATTCATTCAATGATGCTCCATGTTATTGGCTGGTGGGAGATAGGAACAGTTAGTTTCTGAGTTTTAAAGATAGAAAAAGAAGGAGAAATGTGTATTATATATTGTGTGATTCTGTGTACTGCTCAATTTTTTCTCCTACCCTTCTGGTCTGAAATCTTCCCTGCTGGACAAGGTTCACAGTCATAGCAACAAAAGGGCTTCCCTTCCTTCTTTTTTCGGCTGTAACCTGGGTAGCAGGGATCATTACATACGGCAATGGGCTGCACCTGAATGGAAAGGAAAAAATATTGTTCCACTTACTAAAAGCTCCACTACAATAAGAGCCTTTCCTTCCGCCAATGCGGTTGTGCCAAGAACGAACATTCTCTATCCACTGCGGGAGGTTTCAGAAGGAAACAAGAATTTTTTTTCCATTTACCCCTATGATGTTTAACGTTGAATTCAATAAAACAAAACATGCCTAGAGTTGACTGTAAGTCAACATAGAAGGCCAACAGGGATTTTCAAGGTTCCTAAATAATCACAATTTAATAGTGGAACATTAACCACTTAACTTTTCATCTTACAACCTATAGTCAGATCCCACCTGGTTGAATAAATGGTGCCAAGTGATGGCCTCCTCATAAATGGTGAATTCTTTGCCAGATGACGCAGCTGGATCCATCACTCCTACTTTCACCCTTAAGAAGGACCGGTTTGGGAAAGTCACCCAGTTGATCAGATCAAATCCACCTGCTAATTCACCCTCCTCATTGAAAGATACCGTGTCTCCAGCACTGTTGTTGAATGAGATGCTTCTCAGAAAAGGAAGAAGCTGTATTTGGAAGAAGTCAAGACAAAAAATGCAGGGAGAGACTTTTATTGATTCAGTACGATTTAAAAGCATCAGTGCCTTGAAATCTTCCCTTGTTCTAGAGAAATGGGAAATTTTTATATCTCGAAAACTTGATTCTTGGTATGTCGTAAACACTAGAACAAGGTTGCTCAAAAAGTCAACACAACACTCGGTTATGGTCAGAATGGTTGTGGTCAGAATCAGTATAAACACAGAAGCACTTCGTATGGCTTGAGCCTTTTGTTAGGATCAAATACAGGCAACCCTCCTCTATTCGCAGATCAGGTATCTGCAGTTTTGCTTATCTGGCCTCGCGTACCTGTGCCCATTACCTTTGTCGATTTTATTTAACACCTGCTTGAAGCAATCAACATTTTGCTTTTACAGGAAACTATAAGCACAATGCTTCTAAGCAGACAAGCAGGCAGGAATCCTGCATGCTAGAACTGTTCACCTGGCAGCACCTACTGATGGAGGGCTCTATCCTGCATGTGCCACCCCTCCCACGGCTTCTCCAACCCCATTTTTACTCATCCCCGCTGTCTCCCCACCCCGTGACTCTCATCTCTGTCGTACCTTACCCTTCTCTGACTTCCCTGCTCCAGGGGCTGCAATGGAATACAGCAACAGATGAAAAGGACTGTCTCTTCTTGTGGCAGCACTCACAGAATGGATGCCAAAATGGTCTGTGTAAGCTGAGCTGATTTGGGAATGACAGGTTACCTGAAAATGTGGCACACTTGGAGGAGAGAGTCCACATTTGTCTCCTGTTCCTTTGAACTTCGATTGGACTGAGGACATTTTTTGCATCGCATGTGCTAAAGCATGGACTGCATTGTAAATGCTGTAGCTTTGGCCTGTCATGCTCATTTCAAACACAGTCCCTGGAAGATTCTTCAGCTTTTCTTGACTTGTACAAACATCACTGCCCTCTTCAGAATCAGAAAAGGAGCAGCCAAACGCCTGTTCCCAGAAGATCCTGATGAAATCATCTCCTTTTTGTGAGATGGGATGTAGGGTCTGAAGGAATTTCGAAAACCCCAATAGCTCATTGGAGTGCACAGCAAAAGACAAGGCCCCATGGAAGAACTGGATATCAAAGTCCCGGTTAATTATTGGTGTTGAGAAATCATGCTGGGTAGTCATAATCCACACTTTCCCTGGAACAAGCTCCATAGTACCTACTATGATCATATGAAAAGATATCATCAATTTCAAACCTGACATAGTTTCGGCCTCAGCGTTTACTATAATTATTTTGACTTCAGATTTGATCTGGGTCATGATTAAGGACACATGGGAGTCGGATACTTCTCTGGCCTCTAACGTTTGTTCTGTCTCTGTAAAATGAGAGAGAGTCGCTAGTTTTCCAATGAATGCAGTACAGATTCCATGTTCAGAAAGCATTTTCTTCATGATCCTCACAAAGTTGTCCCCATTATTGTCATCCGAAGCAATGATCCCAACCCATATCCATTGGAAATGTTGAAGTAGACGGACAATCCCTTGATACTGATGTGCTTCATTGGGGACCATCCGATAAAAGGAAGGGAAATGCATTTTTACATTCTTCACTGGAGTTAATGTACAATAGGCAAACTAAGAAAAAATAAATTGAGAGTTGTGGATAGAACTGATGGAGAACTGTAAAGAATCGGCACTACAATTCCCAGACGGGCGCTGTCTGCAGAGCCAGCTGAAGCCGGCTGACACAGAGGTATTCTGGGCAGTGGAGGGCGTTCCTGTGTGGGGGTGGGCAGGCCGGCATGTGGACCAGCACGGGGAGGGGGCGGTCCCACGATTCGACTAAATGGCTTGTCCCCAAGTCATGTCAAAACAACTGTGCCTCTAAAAAGGTCTAACCTTACACTGTTCACAGTGCACATTTTAGGTCTTTTGGTGGAGCCAATCTCTATATAGCAAATTGACACAATGCCACATCAATGGGATAAAAAGGGGAAGCTTCTTCCCTAGCCAAAATGACACTTCCAAGATGGTGGTGCCCAGCTTTTTAAGATGGCTGCCCCAAGCTCTTTGTGACCCCCTGACAATTGGTTTATGTACAATAAAAAATGGAAAATTCCAAAAAATTCCAAAAATGGTTCCTGACAATCAGGTTGGAAACACTGCTTTAATTCACTAAACCTGGATTTACACTGCTATCCTCTTCTTCCACTACGCAAGATGCAAAATCTGTAGTGTGCATTGTACACTAACAGCCCGATTCTGTGCTGGGGCAGCACGGGTGGTCCACATGCTGCCCCGATAATTGCTGTCATGAAAGTGCTGTAAGGCATATCACTGTAAGTGTGGTGCCGGTGGAACACATCACCGGGGAAGACGTGGCACCAGCAGAGAGGCCATCACAATTGGCCCTGGGCATCGATGCCTCCATAGCCAGGCCTCGACCCCAACAGGATGCCAGAGAAGAGTGCCTGCCTGCACATACTCCTGATGCTTTATGGCATGTTTACGCCACCTGGAGCTGGCAGTTCAAGCGTACCGCCATCAATAGAGCCCTTAGGATTGGGTTCTTAAGTCATCTGGAGAAAAATAAATGGGAAATACCCCCTTACAAGAGTGGTACCCACACATTTTTGACTGGTTTCTCCCTTGACCTATTGGGTCTTGGCCTTGGCTCATTATTAGGGATACAATTGTTTACATTATATAGGGGGGTTTACAGTTTTTATGAGAATTCAACAGCTCTCCTGGCTGGTTTCCACAGGTCCCCAAGGAGCCACAACTGACAGTTTGGGAACCACTGCCTAAACGGGTCAGTGGTTTCACAAAGAATATTTCATTCTTGCCAAATCACCATCATCCATACAAATCTGTGAATGTCACTGAGTAGAGATAAAAGGATAAATGTCCTCAGAGTTTTGAAGTGTTCCTGGCGTGTCTACTGTGTTACCTGTGGAATCTTATAGATGCCTAATTGAGTGGCCATGTGAAGAGAGATTTCAGAATCATGTCCCCCGATGGCAGCTATCAGATGCTGGTGCTTGTCACATTTAAAGTTGGGGACAATCCTTTCCTGGGTGGAGAGAAGTTTCAGGGTGTTCTGATGAGTCAGCCTTGCGTTAATGTAACTATCATAAATGCGGAATCCCAGGCTGGCATTTGGTAGGATCTTTGGGTTCTCATTGATCTCCATCACAGCAAAAACCAAGGACAGGACGTGTTGATAATTCTTTGGTATTGAACTGAAGGAAATGTTAAATTGTGCATGAAACAGATATGCAATATTTCTTGAGGTATCTGAAAGCTTTCCACACACACACACACACACACACACACACACACACACACACACACACATTTCAAAGCCCATTTGAGAATTTTTTTTTTTAAAAAAATACATCATTACAATACTGTAATCTTTCCTAACTTTACTTTCCTTAGGCCAGCAGTTAGTATTTGTTGAAATACCTCACACAATAAGAAATATATACTGATGGTTTTGCAACAGAATACAGCTTATAGATGGGTTTCAAACCAAATTAAGCACATATCAGTCCTGTTGGTTTCAATGAAGGTTTATGCTCCCATCATGGAAATCAATAGTAATCAAGCGTGCTAATAAATGGTAATAAAGAATAAATAAAATACAATTTTATTTTGTAGCATCTCATATGAAATGAATGGGAGCTCAGTCCAACTCGGGGCTGTGGGAGGGCAGGAGGAACTGGGTGGGGTGGGTGGGCCCTGATTTTGGCTGCACTGCTGTACGTGCCCTTGCCCCAGGGAGGCTCCCCAGTGCTACAAGATACAGTGTAGGCCCACTGGCCTTGCTGTTCAAGCACAGCTTAGGATTGCACTCTACAAATCCTAAAAGTGGGTTGAGAAGTCGATGAATAGTGCAATGGGTTGCCAGTCGGTGTTGCTACTAATGCTCAATCATGTGGGCCAATAGTCTGGCTTGGTATAAGGCAGATTCCGATTTGCAGATGTGCATGAAAGACACAGGAAGGAAGAAGCAGTGGTGCTCCTACAAGGGGGAACTCTAAGTGTTGCAGGAGCCTGAGCCATTCAGAGCCACCCTTCGCCTTTAGAACCATTCACGGCTCAGAGAGCAAAGCCTGTGTGCCAGGTCTCCAAGCCGTGAATGGCTCTAAAGGCGAGCGTGAGTGTCTGCATTACACTCAGCTCAGGATCCTGCAACACTTAGCATTTTGCCCTCCCCCCGGGAAGGTAAAAAAGAAGGCTTCTGGGAAGAAGCAAAAAGCATGATGCAATGAGATAAGGAATGAAGAATGTACAGGAGAAGGAGAAAAAGCAACATTTTAAACACATATCTTCTACATATTTTCAGAACTTCTAAGTGCCCTGTTAATAGCAGTTACTGCAGTTACTTCCACAAACAAACAAAAAATGCAAGCTGTATTCTGAACCTGCTCACCCTTGAAGGAAATATTTATAATGGGGAAGATCTGCATAACTGAATGAATATTATGGCATGATTCTATTATCTCCTTACATGAGTTCTTCCATCAGCTTGGTTTTGGGGTGTTCGCTGAAAGAAATGTCATCAAACAGGCAGCCAGACTGTGTAATAATTGCGCCAACTATTAGATCCCCTCTCCGATGATACTTATAAGGGAATTGGGAGGGATCCGTGAGGTTACAAATCGTAGGTTGTGCCTTGCATTCAGCTGGAGGGAACTGGAGGCATAGAATGAGCAGCAGCAGCAGCCAGAATATTCCTGCCATCTTGGCTCAATCCTGGTCCTGAATGATTAGTTTCTTTCCTTCCACCATCAGGACGGAGCCTGGCTACAATTCTCTCATTCAATTGCTCCCAAACCATTTGCTGAATTAATTACAGAAGACAATGAGACTGTGGCAGTGCCTGCTGTTCACATTCGCTCAGTCTAGATTTGAACTAGATGGGATATAATATGCACCTTTAGATTCTGTTGTTGACTGTTCTTCTGGCCTCAGAAACTCCATGTGAGATATCCCCAGATGGAAATGGATTCCAGATAATTGGAGGTAATTACCCGTTTCAAGATGATAACTTCAAAATATCTTCATGGGTGAAATTATCTGTTGCATCCATCAAGAAGAAAATATTTTTTCAGACCTGACAGTGGTGTCATGAAGCTTGAGGAATATTGCAGACCAGGGGCTGTCAAACCTTTGATCACTGGGCACCACTTTTGAGAATGACAATCTGTCTGGGACCCACCAGAAGTGAAGTCATTGCCAGAAGTGCCGTCATGGTGACATCAGAGCCTGATGCGTTCCTGAGAATGCAGCTATCAGTTGGGTTATTTCTCAGCCATTTTCCCATAGCAAAGTGAATCAGAAAGGGGAAAAAACCCTATTTAAAACCTTGACACATGCAAAGCAACCACACAGCCCTCCCGCTTTCCAGCACCCCATTTTACCATATTTTCAATATGGCTGCTCTAGGTTCTTTGAGACCCAACCGAAATTGGCTCACGACCCACTGCTGGGTCCCAACCCACAGTTTGGTAACATTGCTATAGACAATACATCCAGATAAAAATGGCAATAGAACTAATCCCCTGGGGTGAAGGTAGGGCTGATGTATTGGTTGGCATTGGTTGGCATTGGCTGCTGATTTCCACTCTCATTTCTCCGTTAACTTGTGCAAAAAACAAACAATAAGACTATTCATTTTTCTCCTTGGGGCTACTATTCTTTAATGTTCAAATAATGCTGCCTCCACTTTAGTTTTTCTCCTATACCTTTTTTAGGACTTGAAGCTCAATACTGAGCCCTCCAGTGCCCACGTTGTGAGCATACCATGGGTGCTGATGTCACAAACGTGCTGTAAGGAACGTCCATCATGGGTTTATCACCCATGCTGTTGGAAGGCCTGAGCTCACTGCTTGGAGGCAGCAATGCAGGACTGGTAGACAGTGAGTTTGCTGGTCCCTCGGGTTGCATGTGCTCTGGGTGGCCGGTGAGGGCAGAACTGGGCAGGGTGGGGTTGGACCAGCAGCTGTCTCTGCTGTTGGATCCTGACCTCCCTGTCCAGCCACAAGGAGGATTAGGGCTACACCATTGTGTAGGGTGGGATGGGGTTGCGGGGATTCGGTGGCTCCCTTGGCTGGTTTTCACAACTCGCTGTGGAGACACGGCTCATGATTTGGAAACCAGTGCCTTAATTGCATGCATCAGAATTGGGGCAAAAAACCAAAACTTTACCTATAGACTAATGGGTTCTGAGCTGTCTGTGACAGCTCAGGAGAGAGATCTCGGGGTGCTGGTGGACAATTCAATGAAGGTATTGACCCAGTGCGCGGCAGCAATTAAGAAGGCCAATTCCATGCTTGGGGTCATTAAAAAAGGGGTTGAGAATAAAACAGCCAATATTATCATGCCATTGTACAAATCGATGGTAAGGCCACACCTGGAATATTGTGTCCAGTTCTGGTCGCCGCATCTCAAAAAGGACATAGTGGAGTTGGAAAAGGTGCAGAAGAGAGCTACAAAAATGATTACGGGGCTGGGGCACCTCCCTTATGAAGAAAGACTGCAGCGTTTGGGGCTCTTCAGTCTAGAAAAAAGGCGCCTGAGGGGGGACATGATTTTGACATACAAAATAATGCATGGAAGGGATAAAGTCGATAGAGGGATGTTCTTTTCCCTCTCTCAAAACACCAGAACCAGGGGGCATCCACTAAAGCTGAGGGTTGGGAGAGTTAAAACAGATAAAAGGAAGTACTTTTTTACCCACTGGGTAGTTAATCTGTGGAACTCCTTGCCACAGGAGGTGATGATGGCATCTGGTCTGGATGCCTTTAAGAGGGGATTGGACAGATTTCTGGAGGAAAGGTCCATCGTGGGCTATAGGCAATGATGGATTGTGCAACCTCCTTTCAAAGGTGGTGGGCTACTGGTACCGGGTGCAAGGGGTGGCAACAGGATGCAAGCATCTTGTTGTTCCATGCCTCCCTGGGGCACCTGGTGGGCCTCTGTGAGATACAGGAAGCTGGACTAGATGGGCCTTTGGCCTGATCCAGCAGGGCTCTTCTTATGTTCTTATGTTCTTATGTAATTCATCACAGAGAATAATGGACAATGGCCTGATCCTCTCCAAAATTGGCCATCATGTTGTGGGATTTACAACAGCGGGATACATTTCTGCTTCCATAAAGCGCAGCATGCTGCTGGTGGCCATTTTAGTCGTATTGACACAACGCTGGACCCAGGAAGGTGAGTTGGATGGCGGCAAGAGTGAGGGTGGGATGAACAGGAAGCAACGGGATCTGATAAAGGCCAGGAAGGGGGAAGAATTCGCAGCAATGGCCCCACTACCATCAATCACTCAATCAAAGAATATTTATATACCGCTTTTCAACAAAAAGCTCACGAAGGAGTTTAGAGGCAAAAAAAAATACAGTTAAATGGCTCCCTGTCCCAAAAGGGCTCACAATCTAAAAAAAAAAAAAATGCAGAACACCACCAGCAACAACCATTGGAAAAGACTGTGCTAGGTTGAAGAGGGACAATTGCTCTCCCCCTGCTAAATATAAGAGGAGCACCACTTGAAAAAGTGCCTCTTGCCCAGTTAGCAGGGGTCTCCTTTCCTGGCTTTGACCTGCCTTCCCAGGTCCATTCAGATTTGTGCCACCAATGTGGCTGATTCCGATCCAAGGAGACAGAGCGGAGCAGGGAAGGTTTATTCTTGTTTTGCGATCTGATCCAGACCTGATACTTAGCACCTTGGTACCTTCCCAATTGAGCTACATGACTCATGCCCTTGAACTCCTTTGAAAAATGCAGAGACTGTGAATAATATAAAAGAGCCAGGACTTGAGAGTTGGGCTTGGAAGATCCGAGTTCATGAAGCTCCCAGGGTGACCTGGGACCACACACATCTCTCAGCCTCACCTACCTCACAGGAAGAATTACATACACTGGTGCAAGCCCCTTGGGGGAATGATTGTTCAACAAGAAGAAGAAGAAGAAGAAGAAGAAGAAGAAGAAGAAGAAGAAGAA
>JAJKFI010000226.1:217567-227865 GCA_029204185.1 Lerista edwardsae | reverse complement strand
AGAAGAAGAAGAAGAAGAAGAAGAAGAAGAAGAAGAAGAAGAAGAAGTTGGTTAATTACAGGTTTCAAAATTAGCACTCCAGAATATTTTGTTGGGTTGAGATAATTTTTTGCATCCATTGAGAAAAAAATAATAATATTCATTGACTCTTACAATGATTTCGTGGAACGTGAGTGATCGTGCAGACAATATAGGCGTATTGCAAATATACATCAAACCCCAGGGATGGAAGCAGGGCTGGCGTATTGGGGACCCAAGCTGGGTTTTTGGCTCTGCTTGCTTATTTTCCCTTGTCTCTGTTACATCTTATGTCAAGAAATTGTTTTCCATGGTGCTGCTCTTGCTTAATGTACAGAAGATGCAAATAGTATAGATCAGCTTTGTCTCCATTTTAGCTTGACTGAAGTACTTTGTTAACAGAGCATACCTAACCACCCCCTTGGGCTGACGCAAGCCATTTAGGCCATATCCACACACACCCCGTCCCCAGGCTACACGGCCCCGATTCAGGCTGCTGTGGCTTGTCAGACTTGCGCCTGCTGAATAGCAGGCACAGATCCGAGGAGCCCCATTGGCCAGGCTGGGGCTTACCCAGGGCAAGGGGACAAACGTGCCCTTGCCCTGTGGAGGCTGAAGTGGTCTCCGAGTGTTCGCTGGATACAGTGCAGGCCAGCCGGCCTGCCTGTTCCGGCACAGGTTAAGTTTGCGCCCACAGACTAGTGGGATATACTGGGGTACTTAAGTCTAGCCCATTCTCCATGGGGTGAGTAAATTAAACACAGGTGGCTCAGACACTCTGCCATGGTTCAATTTGATTGTAATGAGCTTGGGCTTGGGTACAAATAACCTGCTGTACTCCTCTCTGCTGCTTTCATACAAACACACATGAGACTATCACTACACTGGTACATTTATATACCATCTTGGGCCTAGGCTTGCTCAGCCCAGAATTAAGCCCTGCTTAATTTAATTTAGGGTGCAATCCTAATCTGGAGTTAGGCCGGCACAGTTAGGCCAGCGAAGTTTGGCCAGCAAAATGGACACCGTAGAGTATGTTTGGGCCACTCTCAGAGTCAGACCAGCACACAGACGTCCGCCATCAATCCTGACTCCGAGTGTCCTTGAGTGTCCTGGCTTACTGTGTCACTTAGGTGTTGCATGCCCATGCTGGCCCAGCTAGCCCTGTCCCAGGTCTGGTGGCAGCCAATCACCAGGCCCCAAATTCATGCCTCCTGTCTGGTGCACACGCTGGGGCCAGAGAAAGGGGACAGAGCTATAGGTCCGCCACCATCATTTCCCCTCTTCCATCTAATTCTACTCCTACTTATGCTGACAGCCTCCAACATTTCATGGGCTTGGAAAAGAATTGAAGGCCTTAGACATGAGAATCCCGGCCTCTCGTCACCATGCTCACTTGTGTGCATACAGGATGCAAGATTGTAATAGGAATGTAATTAGTACTTGAATTGGATGCCATAGGACACAGTGGAGCTGGAACAGGTGCAGAAGAGAGCAACAAAAACAATTACTGGGCTGGGGCACCTTCCTTATGAAGAAAGACTGCAGCGTTTGGGGCTCTTCAGTCTCGAAAAAGGCCCCTGAGAGGGGACTTAATTGAGAAGTACAAAATTATCCACAGAGTGATAGAGGAGATAGGGAGATGCTCTTTTCCTTCTCTCACAACACCCGAACCATGGGACATCCACTAAAATAGAGTGTTGGGAAGGTTAGAACAGATAAAAGGAAAGACTTTTTTCACCCAGTGGGTAATTGATTTGTGGAACTCCTTGCCACAGGAGGTGGTGATGGCATCGGGCCTAGGTGCCTTTGAAAGGGGATTGGACAGATTGTGGGCTATAGGCCATGTCAGGTTGTGCAACCTCCTTATATTAGTAGTAGGCTACTTCAGAATGCCAGATGCAGGGAGTGCTCCCTGAGGCATCTGGTGGGCCACTGTGAGATACAGGAAGCTGGACTAGATGGGTCTTTGGCCTGACCCAGCAGGGCTCTTCTTATATTCATACAGCACCTCCAACATAATATGCAACCATCAAAGCTTCTATAAACCTGGTCAGGCCATGGTTCATTTAGGCCATGGTTCATGGTTAGTATTGTTGACACTGATCAGCATTGGGTCTTAAACAGGAATTTTTCTCTCTAGCTTGAGAAATAATGCAAATAATGGAAATAATGCAACTGATCTACAGTACAGCCCCTCTGATACTAAATGTTATGTACAAACAGAAGCAAAATGGATTAACACTGCAATTGTGTCAGGGGGTAGATGTGAAGCTATCCAGCAGAGTAGCGGAATTTGCAGCCAAGGACACTGAGCAAAAGGAACACACTGAAGCGAAGGATTTCTCCACCAACTCAGTCTTTACTTGAAGATATTTACAGCAGTACAGCACAGCAAACACAGACGTTCAGAGCATAACACTCCGACCACAACCCACACTCAGTGTTGGGAGTGTTCTGGTACATACAGCTCTGCTCCAACCAGATCGCTCTGATTTGCCTAAGGAGGCAAGTGCTTTCACCTGTGTTGTGATTCAGCACTTTTCCAATCACAGCTGTTCGTGATTGCCTCTGTCGGGCCTTGGATTCTTCAGGCCTACAAATTATCTAGGTTTGGGCACTTTGCAAACCTTGACAAACTGCATGCCTGTCTTGTCAGGAGGAAGCTCCATTCTGTTCAATGGGGCTTACTTCCAGTAATCCAGTGTATGTCGGATTGCAGCCTAAATATATACACCAGATATAAAAAAATATGTGCATGCAGGTAATGTCAAAGGGAAATCCAAAACGATTATTTCAGCTATTTCTTTCTAAAATTTTGTTACTATTCACCAGTACATCTTATTTAAAATATCTTACGTACATCCCTTATTCTCAAAGGATGTGACCCAATCCACACTAATTCTCACTGCTGTGCTTAACTCTTCCATTGAAATATATAGACTGAAAGGTTTTCAGCTTTATAAGCTCCTTCAGAATTTATACAGAAAAATGCTTGGGTAGCTGAAATTGTCTACACCAGAGTAGACATTCATATAAGACTTTCCAGAAGGCCATTTTGAGCTCCATGTTCCTCATGCTGTAGATCAGTGGATTCATAATTGGTGGTACCAGGCTGTAGAACATGGAGACCAAAAGATCTGAAGTGGATGGGGAACTGGAGGTTGGCCTTAAGTAGGCAAAAGTGCCACTTACCATAAAGAGGGAGATAACAATGAGATGTGGCAAGCATGTTGAGAGGGCTTTATGCTTTCCTTGGCTGGATGGGATTTGGAAAACTGCTCTGAAGATCTGCACATAGGAAAAAACAATGAGAGCAAAGTAAATGAAGCTCAAACAGGAACCAACGGTGATAGTCCAAACTTCAGTCAGGTATGATGAGTCAGAGCATGAGATCTTGAGGAGCTGTGGAATTTCACAGAAGAACTGATAGATGTCCTTGGAGCAGAACTCCACTGCAAAGGCATTTCTGGTATGCAGGACTGCATAGAGGAGGCCGCCCATCCATGCACTGCCTGCCATCTGGATGCAGACCTTCTTGTTCATCACACTCTCATAATGCAGGGGCTTGCAGATGGCAACATAGCGGTCGTACGCCATGACCCCAAGGAGGAAGAAGTGGGATATAATGAAGAACACAAGGAAGAACACCTGGCACACACAACCTGAGTAGGAAATAGCCATGGTGTTCATGAGGGAATTGGCCACGGATTTGGGGACCGTGACCGAGATGGAGCCCAAGTCTTGCAATGACAAGTTGGCCAGCAAGACGTACATGGGGGTATGGAGGTGACGGCTGTAAGCAATGACTGTGACGATGACAAGGTTTTCTGCGAGGGCCATCAAATAGACTGTTAGGAAAATGATGCGGTGGAATATTTGCAGCTCCGGAATATCAGCAAATCCATGTAGGAGGAATTCAGCTATGCTTGACTGGTTGGACATCATATTGCTCAGACTTTTGGTGCCTAGCAAAAGAAGGATGCTCCTTAATCCCTGTCTCCTGTGTTGCACCAGTCTGGGAGATGACAAGACATTCTCTAAACATCTTTGTGCTGCTATGCTAGAACAAAAGACATGGCAATGAGCTTTATTCCTTCCTCTTCTTTAAGTGCTGTCAGGGGGATTCAGCTCTCAGGAGTCCATTAGAACTTGGCAACAGTGTTGTTATGGTAGTGATGGTTACAGTACATGACTGAGATCTCAGGCATGGCTCTCAACCATGAAATTGGATTCACACACACAAAACCTATCTATTTTAGTGATCATCATTATTTATGCAGTTAGTGATATCAGTGGGCATATGTGCTTTACATAGAATGAAAAGATAGGCCTCCTCTAGGGACTTACAATCTAGATACTGCCATAAAGGAGGCAACAGGTGGGGAAGGGGATGATGGCAGAGTTTATTCCATTGAAAGAAAAGGCAGTTCTTCTGGATGTATGCAGATCTTTGGTTGCACCAAATGTATCACTTACTTAATGTGGAAATTGCTCACAATATGATGCAGAAAATCAGATCATGCCCAACTGATTCAATTTCACCTGAGTGGCATGGCCACAGCAAACACTGGCAACTAATTAAATGGATCATCTAACTAATCCAAGGCACAATATTGTGAGGAAAGAGTTGCTGTTACCCCCTCAACACACACGCACACACTGATCACCCAGTGCATTGAGGCCTCCACAGCTGCATGTATTATTATTATTATTATTATTATTATTATTAGTAGTAGTAGTAGTAGTAGTAGTAGTAGTAGTAGTAATTAATTAATTTCTATCCTGCCTTTCTGCCCCACGGGCACACAAGGCGGCTTACAACATTAAAATACAATGAATCACAATTTCATTGTATGTACAATTTAACAATTAAAAGCAATGTTAAAACAATATTTAAAACAGTTAAAATTTAAAACAGCAAGCCCCGTGAATCGAATGTATAAAATATATAAAATGCCAGCCAGCCTGTCAACAATTAAAGGCTTGTTGAAATAAAGAAGTCTTCAACCCCCGCTGAAATATTGCCAAAGAGGGAGCAGTTCTTAATTCTAAGGGGAGGGTATTCCAAAGTCTAGTTTGACCTTTAGGGCGCAATCCTAACCAATTTTCCAGCACTGACGTAGTTGCCAATTTTCCAGCACTGCATTCTGCAGTGGAGTAGTAGTCATGGAGGCCTCCTCAAACTAAAGGACTGTTTGTTCCTTTACCTCAGAACTACATTGCCCTTACCCCAATGCTGGAAAGAAAGTCAGGATTGAGCCCTGTTCAGACATGGCTTGTATTTACTGCTGCACCCATAGTAAATCATTGGATTCTGATTTATAAGGATAGAATATGGCAGTGATTCTTAAATGTTTTAGCATTGGAACCCACTAGTAATGCCATTACTGGTCACACAGAACAATTGATCCCCACAATAGTCCCACCACACAGCAGTGGTAAAAGCAAAGCACATTCTCCCCACCCCCCTCATTTTGGATCTGCTGAGAATTAAGACACAATCAGCAAAAATGAAGCCAGAAAACATCAAAGCCACACTAACATGTCTTATGCCCGTATCTATTTAAATTCCTGCAGGATTTCTTTCCCCCTCCTTCCACAACAGAACAACAAACACACACTTAATTTAAAACTCCAAAATCCAGTATCGCCCTAATGCAAAACAGAACTACTCTCAGTTCCTTCTGCCCACTGCACCAGTTAGCCTAGAAATGCTAAGCTTCATAGACAGAGGAGCATTTTGCAGGATAGTGTGAAGGGGGGAATAGGGAAGATACTTTTAAGGGTGAAGCAGAGGATATAATTACAATAATACTGTACATGTATGGAGTAAGTGGCTGCATATTGATTCCACAGAAGTGTAGAAAGTTGCAGAAGGAGGTGGAGAATGTGGAATTCTGAGAATCTCAAGATTCATTTGGTTTTAAAAACAATGAACCCCCTTCCTCAAAAAGTAATCACATTTTGTCTAACCTGAACAAAACTGACCCTTGTGAAACTTAATGCCATCCAGGCTTCTTTGCAAGTCAGCATGCAAGTTTGTTTTGCTTCTCTGCTTCTGGCTTTTCTATCTCCTTGTAGGAAGTGGGGTAACAAAAAGCTAGTGTGAATCATAAAGAAAAAAGCCTATTTACAACTTTGACACAAGCAAAACAGCCACACAGCTTTTTCCCTCTCCAGCATCCCATCTTCCCATATTTTCAATATGGCTACTCCAGGTGCTTTGTGACCCACTTGCAATTGGCTTGCAACCCAGTGGTGAGTCCCGACCCACAGCTTGGGAACTACTGTTTTAGAGGACATTTAGGATCCTACTTTTGTTTCTGTTACTCTGTAAAGTGGTACATGGAGGTGACATAAAGAAATGGTTTGATGACAACGATACAGTCAATCCTCATTATTTGCTAGGGTTAGGTTCCTGGAAATCCTATTGGTTAGCAAATTCACAGGTATCAAATCATTGATCCTATGGGATCTATGAGGTTAGGGGTAAGGGTCGGACCTGCCATCAGAAAAATCCAGCAGAGACCCTCCCGAAGCCAGCAGACTGCAGCAGGAGGTACCAAAAGATCTCTGAATGCTGCAGAGACCTTCCAGAGGCTGCAAGAATCTTCAGAATGGCACCTGCGACCAGCACTGGCCTCTTCAAAATGGTGGGCAGGAGCATCTGCCAACCATGTTTAAGGGGCCCATGCTGGTCACAGGTGCCATTTTGAAGGTCCCCGAAGCCTCCTTAAGGTCTCTACATAGTAGATAATGAGGACAGAGGTAAGTAAGTCGTAGTTCTGCACCTCACAGATAAATGATATTGCAGATAGTGAGGTTGCATATAAAGAGGATTGACTCCATACATGTGTAGTGCATGTGCAAACTATCAAAAACATCTACAACTCTGTCAGAAATTCTGGCTGAGCTGAAAAGTGAGGCAAATTCAACTAAAGAGAGAGGGTGACATGACTATATGGCAGACTAATATTTTCATACAACCAAGTCTAATAGTTTTTTTAAAAAAAAATTCCTTTATTGATTAAAGAAGAAAGTTACACTCACAACAACATTGGAATAGTGTCACGAAAATGCTTGTGATTTAATAACTTACACAAGGCAGTCCGGATCTCTTTGTTTCTCATGCTGTAAATGAATGGATTCAACATAGAAGGTAATATGGTATATATGATGGCAAAACCAAGATCTAGATCTGATGAAATATTACTAGCAGGTTTTGTATAGGCAAAGACTCCAGTGGATACAAGCAAAGAGACAACAGTGAGGTGCGGGAGGCAAGTGGAGAGGGCTTTCTGACGTCCCTGGGCAGAAGGGATTCTGAGCACTGCAGTGAAGATCAACACATACGTTGAAAGGATGAAGACAAAACATCCAAACACTGCACTGCAACTAAACACAAGAAGCCCAACTTCAACTAGGTTCAAGTCATTGCAAGAGAGAGTGATCAACTTTGGGATTTCACAGAAGAACTGATCCACAACACGAGAGCAAAAGGACATGCTAAAAGTTCCGCCTGTGTTTATAAGACCATAGATAACACCAGAGAACCATGCAAGTATTGCCATCTGAATGCAGGCTCCTTTGTTCATAATAGCATCGTATTGGAGTGGATTGCAGATGGCGACAAAACGGTCATGTGCCATTATGGTCAGGAGGGCAAAATCTGAGGCTGCAAAGAAGAAGAGAAAAAACACTTGAGCAACACATCCAGAATAGGAAATGGCTCTACTATTCATGAATGAATTAGCCATAGATTTGGGTATGATGACAGAGATGGTCCCCATGTCCGTCAAGGCTAAGTTCATCAGGAAGAAGTACATGGGGGTATGCAGGTGATGATCAAGGATGACTACAGTAATGATGAGGAGATTTCCAATCATGGCCGTCAAATACAAAGCCAGGAAGAGAAAGAAATGCAAAATCTGTAGGTCTCGGACATCTGAAAATTGCAGGAGCAGAAAATCAGAGGTGGAGGTAAGATTGAGTATTCTGTCCACAACAGGAAATTCCATGCTACCTGTGGGAGGATAAACCAAATTCTATTAAAACCAGTTTCCCTGTGTATTTAAGCAGAGTGGCTTCTGTTTAGACCACTTTAGTCCTATGGACATAAAATGAGTCATACAACGCATTCTGCAAGGAAATGCCTGTATCTGGCGAGATGCTATGACATAATCCCAGTCCTCTTCAAACTGGTTTTCATGGTACAAAGTGCTGGTCAGTGAAATTTATTGAAAAAGACCTTTCTATCAGGAATATTTTGATATAGTATTTGCATAAGGAAGTGGTTATTAAGAATAGAATTAATGGCGCAGTCCTAACCTGGTGTTAGGCCAGCATAGTTAGGCCAGCAAAGTTTGGCCGGTAGAAGGGACACTGTGAAGTATGTTTGGACCACTCTCAGAGTCAGAGAGGCGAGTACACAGACTTGTGCCATCCTCCCTGACTCCGAGAGTGGTCCAAATATGCTTTACGGTGGTCCTTGCATTGGCCAAACTTCGCTGGCCTAATTGTGCTGGCCAAACTCCAGGTTAGGATTGCGCCCTCAGTGTAAAAATGTAAAATGTATACAAAAGGCTGTGTATGTTTTTCTTCACCCCAAAATGGCGACAATTCCTTCCCTTACCACCTCGAAGCAGACACTTATTGGGCCTTTTTGGTAGCGTGTGATCTGAGCCGCCTGGTATATATAATCAGAAGGTGTTCAAATGGTGGCCTTTATCAGTAGGTTCTAGTTAAAAACAAAAACAAAAAACATGGTGGTTGCTACATGGTGAGTAAGCATGTATAGGATTATGCTGTAAATGCTCTCCACAGCCCCAAACCATTGTCCAGTTGTGCCATCTATATCACCAGCTCACCTATCAGTCTCTCAGGTACTTATCTTCTTCAACTGACTTATCCTTGTGTGGAGCCTGTTGCTCCTCATCCACTTCTTGTTAAGTGGTGGCTGGACAGAATACTAGGTGCCAAGTCTCTCTTTCCAATAACTTTACAAAAAGTGGTTACAAAGCTGCCATTTCCATATGAGGACATGTCCAGTCATCATGATGAGGTGGGCATGAGGACTTACCGGGTGAAGACTGCAACTCCACCTCCACTTCCTGTGACTTGGCAGGTGGAGAGAATCCACTCCTCCTGCTGCTTTAAAAGATTAGAATACCCTCTGGGGCAACGTGTTTAACTGGTCATACTTGGGCCTGCCTTGGCTAAATGTCAACACTTGTTTCAGAATAGGTACAGCCCGGGAAGGAATGTGTCTATGATTATTGCTCTGCTTTCCATCTAAAGTGAAATATTAGGGAATGCAATCACATATTAAATTCCATGGATAATTATATCCAGTGTCAGCGGCAGAAGCTACCAGAAGTGTTTTCCGCATCTCAAAACACCTCCAGCCTGCAGGCTTTGTGTTTGACCCCTTTGGGCTAGATTGCTTGTGATCTGGTCGTACATTCATGGGAATAACATGATCTGAATGTCCCAATATGTGTGCGCTGTTGCTCATATACATTCAAAAGTATCTCATTAGATACACCACCTTCCCCCAGGACTGGGTTACAAAGCATGTCTGCCATGCAGTTCAAGCCCCTTACCAAATGATAACTCAATTTTGGGATGGAATATATCTTTTCCTCTATAATCTTTTTTTTTTTTACCTCTCACTTTCCAAAATAACTGGAAAATGATTTTTCTTAGATCAGGGGTTTACAAACTGGATCACTACCATCATGTCGCTTCTGGCCTCATAATGGGACTGGGGGGACTTAGCAGTGTCTGCTCTGAGTCTGGGACATTTGGGGAGCCCCATGGACCCTGGTATGGGGCTCCCCATGCATTAGAAATTAACAAAAAATAATCAAGAACCCACTTCCACCATCGCGAAAACAATAGCGTTTGAATTGTAGCGATTGTGTTCCTGCTATCTTCCCACCCCTCCAAACTCCTACAGCAGTTTCCAAACTCCTGGAGTGTTTTGGGAACCACTAGCTTAAGTGAAAGATCTACGTTTTTTAGGCATATTTAACCTAATTCTAGGTATAAATTTGCAAATAAATAAAATAACTTATTTCATTTGTCTGCTCCAAATATCAATCAGCAGGAATTCAACTTTTTAAAAACGCAACTGAGGTTGTATTCCTAGACAGAGCTACCTGCAAGTAAATGGCGCTGAAACATAATAGTACATTATGCAATCACTTCCCTAGTCTAAGGGGGGATAGTCCAGCGCACTTACCATATCAAATCAAAAGAATTCAAACGAAAGCCCT